>QANT01001811.1:0-75498 GCA_003254885.1 Purshia tridentata | reverse complement strand
GTTCTTTCTTAAGGCCTATGTATAGATAGACTGTTTGAAACGTTTAAATATTATAAAAAATGCATCTTTATGAGGAATTTTATAAATATGAAATTTTACACTTAAAAAAACTTATATATATATATACAAAATGTTTTGAAACGTTTAATATGAAGTTAATCACCTTTGGACCTACTACATGATGTCAGCTCATAATCTCAATGTTCAATTTTTAGGCTCCACTTAAAAAATTATATTTGTTAAAAAAGTTTTTAAGTCATTTGCTTATAGTAACAGGGAACTTCTTTCTTATAGAAGTTTTCACGCGAAAAAGACAAAAAGTTGTGAAAAAAAATTACAACCACAAGATTTTTACTTTTATTAAACATCTAAGCCCATATGATAAATATGGAGATGTAAATTTTTTCCCTCATTTTTTTTGCACTTCTCTTCCTCAGGAGAGAAGTTTCCGAAAATAATAATCATTTATCTATTTTTATCAAAATATAGTGTTCGTCTACTTATTTGATCGCAAGAAATATATATTATTCGAGGGTTATTATTTCCCCTTTGTGGCATACTTCTGAACATGTTGTAGTCCGACTTTAACATCATATGGTCTCTAGTCGACGACACCATACCGGTGTTTACTCATATCACCCGATCGTTTACTTGTTTAGGATCTTAGAAGCGGAAGATCGGCTTGGCCATTCTGAACAGAGAAAGATAAACAAGATGAGCAACATTACTTGAAGGCTTGCTCGGACACTCTTTGTTGGCCGAATAAAAACTGGGAAACACATCTTGCCTATTTTGCAAGACATGAAGACATATCTTTTTTTGAAAATTAATTGGTGTAATGATCATTAATATAATTTAACCTTTTTAATAATCTCTCTAGTTACAGATCCTTTTGTAACTGGTCTAGTTAATAATCTCTCTTTAACCTTTTTGACTTTTGAAAGATGAAAACATACAATGTGCATGGCCTACATCCGCAAGTCACGGGGACCAAAGTTCGTCTTTTAAGCCTTTTTTTTCTACTTTCAACCACATGAATAGTGAAAGAGAAAGAAATATATAAGCAATTAAAGGCAATGAGTAGAAGAACAACATTGCATGCATATGGTCCACCCTACCGCAAGTCATGCCTTGATGCTTGAATTCTCATCATAAGGCACCTTACAGAGCTTACAAATTCAAATGCTTCTTCATTGGGACCCTTCACTACTCCAAGCTTGATGATCCTTTTGGCTAATCCAATGAGTAAAACAAAGCATCAACTCTTCTTCTTCTTCAGCATTTTCATCATCTTTCTTTGGTTTGTTCTTGGCGAGGCATCTCAGTTTGAGCTAGAGGATGATGACTCATGGCTTAATGACGAAGATAATGAAGTTAACATGGTTCAGAGCCACCAAAATTCTAGGAGGAGATGTGAATTTTCGACCGGAAAGTGGGTTTACGATCAATCCTATCCTCTCTATGACTCGAGTTGTCCATACCTTAGCACTGCAGTGACTTGTCAAAGAAATGGAAGGCCGGATTCCAACTACGAAAAGTGGCGTTGGCAACCAAAGGACTGCTCCATGCCTAGGTACTCTATAACTTAATTGACAAGGCATTCTAGCTGTGAATGTGATGTGTAAGTTTGTGAAATTAATGCTATGGAAGTACCTTATAAGATTAGCATTTTTCTCTGTTTCTTTTGTTTTTTGATTAGCACTTTTAACTGTTTCTTTTGGACTTTGATTAGCACTTTTAACTGTTTCTTATGTGCATTTCATATATATAATAATCAAGAGATTTGGGAATTTAGAGATGGAGGATGGCATAACAATTTCTGATTTTTGCTACTAGAAAATGTAATATGCATTAAAAATTGGGTTTTGGTGGTTATATATTTCTTGTTTTTGATACACAGGTTTGATGCATTGAAATTTCTTGGGAAAATGAGAAGGAAAAGAATAATGCTGGTGGGTGATTCTATAATGAGGAATCAGTGGGAATCTCTAGTCTGCTTAGTACAAGGAGTTGTTCCAACTGGTCGAAAGAGAGTGACCTACAGTGGTCCTTCTATGGCATTCCATGCAATGGTACCATCTTAACTTAATAATTCATTACTTATTTATCAAGAATTACAGTGATGTATTAAAATTGGATTTGAAAAATAGAAAATTGCTAGGCAAAGCCTGAAGATTTGATCCATGTTCTTACAGTAACATAAATAATTAATGTTCACATGCAGGATTTTGAGACATCAATTGAATTTTCATGGGCTCCACTCCTGGTAGAATTGAACAAAGGATCTGAAAACAAGAGAATTTTACATCTGGACTTGATAGAAGAGAATGCAAAGTATTGGAGAGGAGTTGATATTCTTGTGTTTGATTCAGCTCACTGGTGGACTCACTCTGACAAAACGAGTTCGTAAGAGAAAATTCACACTGATCTTTGACTGTTTTCTTTATTTTCATTCATTTTTTCCCTCGGTATCTATAACTTGCCAAGGAATGAAGATGAAACAAAAGGAAGACAAAATATATTGGACCACTAACTTGTTGGTTCCGATTTTTCATTTTCTCTATTTTGTAGGCTACCAATTAAGTGTATTTAGTCAATTTTTGCTCAATTGGTAGTATTGTGGAGAACCTTGTGATCCTAATTGAACAGTTGCTAACTAATTTCAGGTGGGATTATTACATGGAGGGACACAATCTCATTAGAAATATGAATCCAATGATTGCATATCAAAAAGGACTCACTACATGGGCTAAATGGGTTGATTTAAACCTCAATCCTCAAAAAACCCGAGTAATTTTCCGAAGCATGTCACCTAGGCATAACAGGTATTGTGAAATCTCTAATGCAACTATGCAATTATAATTCTGAGAATTTTTCTATACTTCAATGTGCTTCTTTTTTTTTTGGGGCAGACAAAATGGTTGGAGATGCTATAATCAGAAGCAGCCTCTAGCTTATTTCAGTCACCAACATGTTCCTGAACCATTGATAATACTGCAAGGGGTATTGAGGAAGATGAGGTTTCCAGTATATCTTCAGGATATAACTACAATGTCAGCTTTTCGAAGAGACGGGCACCCTTCTGTGTACAGAAGAGCCATGGGACAGGAAGAGAGGCAGCACCTAAGGGACTTTTCCTCTGACTGCAGCCATTGGTGCCTACCTGGGGTGCCTGATAGTTGGAATGAGATGTTGAGTGCCTTGCTCTGAGTATGAGAGTTGTTTATGAAAAACTAGGTGAAGTGGTTAGAATAACTCTTTCTGCCATATTAAAGTTTGTCTCTTGTTGTTAGTGTGTGTAATGATAAGTCATGATGCTGTGTCTACAACAATGTGAGATGGTTATGTTTGGTAGCATAGTCTCAATGCACACTCATCTATGCGTCTCATTTTGCAGTCTTTGATATATAAATTACTTTTCAGAGAACATGCTAAAGTTTTCTTTAGCTTCAGCATTCAGAATATGAAGGCTGAAGAACCACACCTTTCAAAAATGAAGAGATGTGATCTTCACTTTTATAGCCATGACCTTTGTGATAATGATGTCTGCAGATACTAATTGGTTCTTCTTTCCACTGTTTTTGCAGTAAGAAACAACCTCTGGTGGTGCAGCTTTATATGCCACAGAAGTTAGAAATGCCTATACTAGTGCAATATAAGGTAGAAACTTTAGAAAATGGATGATAATAAGCTGCAATTATTTTATTAGTGGAAATTTAACAACCTTAAAAACCTTTGGCCTAGCATCTATTGTAGCCATAGCACTACTAAAATTAATATTTTTCTAACTGAAGTCAAAAATTTATTTCACTTGTGTGAAATTTAAGTGATGATGGTTGCCCAACTCCCAGGTTTGGGAATTGGGTAAAACTCAAAACCATGAAAAACCTCAAGAACAGACAAACATTTTTATTACAGTTTTCTTTATGTCTTTTTAAATCAATGACATTTGGCAGAGGGGTTTTGAATTTGGAACCTCCTCTCTAGAGCAGTGGTGAGGCTACTACCATTTGAGCCATTCCCTGACCACTTACTGAATCCCAATCTTATGATCAGTTTGTTTGAATTTTCATCAAGTATTTGATTTGATTCTCTGGTCTGAAACCTTTTGCCTAGAAAGTTCCTAACAACAAGTAATACCAAAAACTCATTAGAAGACTTTGTTCATTTTTCTTTCTCCCCTCTGTTGGGTGGCAAAGAAAAAGTTATAAAACCAATATCCCAGGGATTTGGCATGTAGAGGCAATTACTGCATACAATAAAGAAAACTGAAAGCAGAGAAAACTTTCAATTGTGCTCTCCCCACCATCTCCATACCAGTAAAAAATTTCCTATTGATTATGATACATGCTGTGGCTCAAAATATTTTTCCTTTAAATATGCATTATTCAGGTTCATATATTTAAGCAATCTTATCTGCTCATAAAATATGCTGCAGACTCATACATACAAAAAATAATAATAGTAATAATAAAAGAACATGCACTCATCTAGCTCAATTATTGGGGACCAAACCTCCTCTTCAACTTGGAAATCTCCTTCTCACTCAATCCAAAAGCCTTCTCCAAGAGATCATCTTTAATCCCAGATCCAAAAATTGCAGTGGGAATTCTCATTGTTCCAGGATTTTGGCTGTCAAAGGTCCCCAAAATAGTTGCTGTAGTATCACCAACATTCATCTGGAAATGCACTATACCCCTTGGAAATACCATGACCTCACCCCTCTCAATCACTTTAGCAAAAATCCTGTTGTTCGTATCAACGAAACCCGAATAAATCCTTCCTTTAAGCACAAATGCTATCTCAGTGGCCCTTGGATGGAAATGTGGCACGTTTACGCCGCCAACTTCAAAATCAGCTCGGACAAATGACATGCCAAGTGTGTTCAGTCCCGGAAACACATTTGAGTTCACTGAAATGCCAGCAAGTCCTGTGTCGCCAAATTTTCCAGGAACTTTGATACCAGAATACACGAAATCTTCGACTGTTGCATGGGATGAGTTCTTGCATTGGATGGCATTGCCTGCAGATTCTGTGTTGGCTATGCAGAAGTCTTGGACCGGATCTGGATCAGAAGCCAATGTGACATAACTTTTGAGGAGGATGACAAAAAGAACTACAATTTTGAAGAACATTGTTTTACACATTCTCAAAGAAATGGATGCAAGAAAATTAGACTACAATGCCTACAGTGAAACTCACAACACATAAATACAAGATCAACCAAAATGCAATGGACCTATTCAAAGTTCAATGTTTCAAACGCAACCACTCTGATCTTAATTGTGTCATCAAACAATAATACTTAAAGGCTAGTAGTAGATAAGAAAACAAACATTCTTGTTAATATAGTAGAGGGTACAGCCCTTTACAGTATACTTTGCTTGGGAACAAAGTCAAAGAGGATTAGTTAGCCAAGGAAATGACAGCCTCCACCAGCATGTGGTTTGCTTTCAGTCTTTTGGCTGCTTCTGTTAAAGAATTGGTTATAGTGGGATTGTGGGGCTGATGTGTGCTTGTGGCTCTCATTATTGCTAAAGCTTTGGCACTGTTTTTAAAACTTCCAAAAAGGCTTTTAGATTAATAAAAATGATTTTGGTAGTGTTTGGCAAAAATATATATAAATGTTAAAAACATATGATTTTGGTAGTGTTCAGCAAAAACACCATTAAATAAAAGCGTTTTTAAAAAATAGTACCAAACCGGCCTGTATTTCTTTGACATATAGAAAGCAACTCATTCCCTCAACTAAGCACAAGAAGCTCCCTAGCTGCCACCCTCTGCAACCAATTAAAAACGAAAAAGGAACAACTCTTCGACTGTACCCAATTTCTTCTTTTCGAGTATTCATCATTGACTGCTACAAACTTAAACAACATGCATCATTAGTGTCTTCAAATCATTTTCACTTTCGTGCCCTAGAAGGAAAAAAGTATCATCACTTTTTAGGTGTTAAAGGGTGGACCATATGTTGGTTTGGAGCATAATTAGCGACTAATTGTGTTCTTTAATTTTGGGAAAATTACAAGTTTCTTTGGATTTAGTCTTCAAGTTAACGTTTGATAGAGCTCATTTTTTTCCTTTTTTTCTTCTGGTTTTTTTAATATTTTTTGGGTTGATTACAGTTTTGTTGAGTGTGTTAGATATAATTTAAAAGTGCTTATATTTTCACTCACCGTTAGTGCTTACATTTTTTAGCTTATTTGAATGTATGTATGATTCAAAGTTTAGATTTTTTCTATTAGGATATATATTGGTATAATTCCAGTGTACGGATATTGGAACTGTCCATATGGTGCAAATTACTGTTCAAGAAAAGTATCTATAAAGTGTCTATGGACTATGGTTAAAAATTAAAAGCTCATTTATTTAAAGTGTTTTTAGGGGTATATCCTTAACTATTAGTTGACAGAGTGAATTATGTTAATAATATAGTCCGACTCACCTAAGGGACTTAACATAAGGGCTAACTTATTAAGAGTCAGATTTATTCTAATAAATTATTGATTTGATAATTGTGTTAAATCCAAATTACACAAATTACAATTACACCTAACTCCGGTGGAAGTTTAGCAAATTAATGATGATCTACTGGCTGCAGGTGAGCACATAAATATAGCTTTTTGAGCAATGCTCGAAGTGTTTCAAACCCTACTCAAGGGGATTCGAACACTACTCTAAAAGGGTTCAAGCATTACTCAATCATCATGTTTCAAGTTGAGCTCGAAACCCTTTTAAGACTTGGGACATTTAAAAATTCAGCCTTTTAAAAAACAGGATAAAGGTCTTTAATGGGCACCAATTTTCAGTTTGTGTTTTGTTGATCTTTTCTGGTTGTTTGTTGCCTTCGGGGTGAGTGTGTCCTTTGTTTCTTTTTGGTCTTTGTGACGCCTCTGTTAAACTTGCTGCTTTGTTTTCCTTGGAAGAGTTATCTGCTTGGTCTGTATACCACGCAAAAAACACACTTTGCAAATTCATTCTAATTATTAATAGTAGATCACTACTAATTTTTCAGGTATAAATCATGGGAATCACTGGATAGTTATCCAGAAAAAAATCCCAGCTGCAGGAACATGAACTCAAAATCTTGGCAACAAGTCACTTTGAGCTTATGACTGATTTGGTACAAGAACCATTACATTGAATTTTACCAAAAGCAGTTGATTTCAGTTCAGTTCCCTCCAGGTATTAGTAACTATCTATATCTGTTTCTGGCCTCCGAATGTAGTAACGCAGACAGTTCACCAACACCTGCAAGTTCAAAGAAAATTTTAAGAGAAATATTGCACAAGGTTCTTACGATACATAAACCTAATTTCATAGGGTTTAGGTCCACCCCAATTGTTATCTAGTGGTCAAGCACTTTGGATTGACGTAAACCAAAACAATTACCTGCGACAGAGAACTGTTTAACGCTGCCCCTCTGTAGCTGACATGAAATTTATCTTTAGCTACCAACCCCTACAAGAGGAGAGAAGAGACGTTAATCATAGAAAAAAGCAAGTGGTAAATGAGAGAGAGAGAGCAATTGGGGCAGGGCATACTTCTGTATCAATCTCAGCTGATTCGACATCAATATTAACATCAGCAATGATTTTGATGATCTCTACTAGCAATCCAGGTCGATCTGCTGTCTCTATATAAAGCAAGCTGGTGATATAGTGAATATAATGCACAATTAGATGATATATCAAGCAGCCAACTCGATAAACCAGTGTGAACGAAGCTGTGAGATCAAATTATTCTTTCCCTAATTTTATGTAATGTGAAAGTAGAATGCGGGAACTGAAATACTCAAATAACTAATAATATTGTAATGCTAAATGCCATTTCAATCATATGTCGCAAACCTCCTCTTAGGTCCATCTTCCTTCACATGTATATGAGTTGCAATATCAACATCAAGCTGCAATAAACAATATCACAAACAAGTTTTGTTACAACAACTATGTATAAACTAAAAGCACTTCAACATTTAAATTATATTTCACTAGCAAAGAAAAAAAATTAAATACTTCCCGTCAACTTCATATTGTGTGTATTGGTCGAGTTTTTTGATCAATAAAAAGTTCTTTTCTCTTCAAAAAAAAAAATTTCATATATAACAAATATATTAAGGGAATATGTTTGACACACAGAAAGTAAGGACACCATTTCATGGAAAATCTGGTCAACATTTATAAAAGTTTCAATATTCAAATGAAAGTACCGTACACTATCTAAAATATAATGTTGCTTATTATAATTGAGAAAAAGGCAAATACTGTAGATTAAAAAAGTAATATGAGAAATAAATAGAGTAAAGTCCACAGAAAAGATGATCAGATAAGAACCAATAAACCAAGGCTAGAAATGAGGTTAAGATTGTAACCCTAAAAGGTTTAACCACATCTCACTCCCAAAAAGACAAAGGTTTTAACATCACCTTCTTCTCTGGAGCTTTTATTCCAAAAGCTTCACCCATTGCAAGTAGCTGACTAGATTCCTAGCAGAAATCAAGCAGAAACTATGATAGTTAATGAAACAATGTATATTTGTAGAAGATGATAAACTCCAAAGATGATAAAGTGAGTATAATCAGCCTACTTACTGGATGATACTTCAAAAGATTGTTGATGATAGTGAGTCGAATCCTCTCTAACATATCAGGATCTTCAACTTTGCGCCCAGTGTCTCTAGCATTGCCAAAATCAATCTGTAAATGCTAAAAACTTGTAGTACAACATATAAGATCATTTTCCTTACAGGTGGTACAACAAATCAAGATAGACAATCGTTGAGCTTAGGCAAACGAAATGCATATTCAAATTTTGGAAACATTTGGTGTATACATGTATTGAGAACAGTTTTTTTATAATATATCTATTGAAAAATAATACAAAACACTGGAAGCGGTTCTTTGCTTTCTATAAACTGAAAACAAAATCTCTCAATATCCAAATTGGCTTGGATATCCTCTCTTCTTTCTTCTTCTTCTTTTTTTTTTTTTTTTTTCCCCNTTTTTTTTTTTTTCCCCCTTTTTAAGAATTTCATTTTACAGCCACAGTTTTAGTGGCTCACACAATAGCAACGAGACTGCCTTAGTATTGTATAACGAATTAATTAGGGATCCTCTAAGCCCTAAGGTCAGACACATTCCAAGTATGATCTCCCCTGATGCACAAAATTAGCTACAAAAACAAAAGGACCAGGTGACAAACCTTCTTTCCTTTTCAAATTTGACAGAAAAGAGAAGTGGCACAATCTCAAGAACAGTATTCAAAAGAACATGTAATGAATTAAAGGAACAAGTAAAAGAGATATCAGGGATGCATATAATTTCTTTCTCAAAGGAGTTATCACCATCTTTTATGTGACTGAATGTCAAATACGGAAAAATATCCATGAGTTCATGAAAACATATAATATACATATATATAATTATGTGGAGTACAATTAATGTGGACCAGCAGTCGACAAGCCACCAGAAGTAAGGTAAATGGCAAACAACAGAAAACCATCAAAGAACCAGAAAATCAAACAAATAAAACCCTCAAAATCAAAACAAAAAACCTCCCCAATTTAGATACGTCAAACTAACTGGTATGCTCCTAAAATGTTCTGTTGAAGGCACCTATAAAGAAGCCATACATCTGCATCTCCTCCACAGAAAATCCACGTCATCCCTCTTATCTTCATAAATCCTTCTATTTCTTTCCAGCCACACACATTTTATGGTTCCACCATATTTCCAAAAATGCGCAACGCCACAAAGTTCTCACCTTATTAGATCTTAACCCCCACAGTATCTTGAATAAACAAAGGTTAATAAAATTTCACGCTATAATCAAGAAACGGAGAAAATAGCACACAACATGGGGACAAGGAAATAGAAAGCTTGAGGAAGTTATGAATAAAGAAATTGTGAAAGTTATATTTATGTTGGTGTGTACTATACCCAAAATTTCAAGCTTTTAGGTAGTGAGGAGCAAATTTTTTCTTTTTCTTTTTTTGGAAAATAAAGAGACATTTTATCATACCAACCTCAAAATATACAAGCAATGGACAAGAAGTCCATTTTTCTATAGTACATATCAAACTAGAAACAAATCACCCTTAAAACTCAAACAAACAATCTAGCTAATAGTTGCTTTCCAATCTAATAGAATGGCAAAGTCACACCTCTAAAGACACTAGAAACAGAGGCCCATAGAGATGACCAAAAAGATAGACTCTTCCACATCCGCCCCTCTGTAATCTTTGAATATTCTTCTGTTTCTCTCCATCCAGTGGACCCAAATAATGGCCAGCATACTGCAATTCCAAATAACCTTGGCCAATTTTCCCCCACCAAATCCCCTAACCCTCTCACTTAGCAAAGAACAGCTACCCTCAGGCAATACCCACAACAACCCTGCTTACTCATGTGAGAGGATAAATATATACATATAACCAATGAAGAATTTAGTGCAACCAATGTCAAACAAGTGCTCAACATTCTCCATTATGTGAGAACCCTTTTTCTAGGATGGTCATACACATTGCCAATCTGCCTCTTCTTCAGGTGGCCACAAGTTCATATATGTGGTCTCTGTTTTGGTGACCAGAACTTGAAGGCTCTAATACCATATTGAACCAAATCAACTTATATTAAGAATTTAATTACAAGGATTTGAACAATATCTCCTGCTCTAATACCATCATAAAGTATGTTGGTTTTACACTATTCCCAAAAGCTTAAACTGGTTGGTGAAGAGAACTAAATGTTATACAGAGCTATATTAGGCACTTAGCCCGACCCATGTGGGATTAAAGTGTTCAGCAATCTCCACTACAACCAAAATCTGGTATAGGATAAACTCTACGTAAGCATATTTATTAAATGCTATATGCAGAAACATAATTATAAAAGGTACTTACAATCGTGTTATGTAAAATTTTGTTTGTTTGACTGGTCCCTCAGTGGAAACAGTTCCCTTTGCCACATCCAATCCCAAATCTTTTAATGCATTCATCTGTACTCATTTAAACAAAGGCAAGTCAATTAATCATAAACTTTTAATTATATTAAAATTTTTCAGAAAATGATGCTCAGGCTCTCAGCTCTAGACCCCATAGAGCGACTTTTACTTTAAACCAATCTGGTTAGTAAAATGAGCACATGCAGCACATTTGATATTGGATTCAAGTGTTTTCCAAAAAATATTCCAAACATCTTCAATAGTCTTCCAGTGATCTACATTCATGCACTTGAAAAGCTTTGACAAACTACAGAGTGGGTTTAGCAGTCCTATTTGAAAATCTAAAATGGTGTCTTAAAAATTTTGGTTCAAGGAAATCTGCTTCATAATGCCTCCTTCCAGAATTTCTTCACAATTGAAATCCAATGGAATGAATTAGAGGCTCGCACATGTTATCTTAAAACAGAAAATATATAAAGTTGCCAATAGCCACTTCACTGTGTCAATCAGAGCTCCGAGGCGATCACCGAAGCTGAGTTGCACAATAGTTGCATCAGAATCTGAATCTTGATCGATCAAAACAACTGGCATCGGAACATAATCACCATCTTGATCAGACTTCTGCAGTTTAAAATATCCATGCAATATGGTAAATAATACAATCTGGATACTCTCTTGTAGGTAATCAACTTCAGTCTAGATGTATAAATCAACCAATTTCCATCTCAAAAAGTTTGTACAACAGAAAGAACGAATAAATGATAAACTCATTAGCAATAAATTACCAATAAATTCATAGAAGAGAAAGAACTAATAAATTTGACTATTTCCCACCACGGATAACACAAAGGTCAGCATGAAAATATAATTGACATTCAAAAGTACAACATTCAGATAAACTTAAAAAAAGCCTACAAGAATTTCCCTACAGTTAGGAGTGATATACATTTTTTAAATAATATCATACTGTCTGGCAATATGGGATATTAAAATCTCATCAAGTAATGCAATGATTGTTGACAGGTTTCAACAATTCGACAATGTTTAGGGTGTTGTAATCATAAACAAAACCGGCTGGTCTCAAGAAAAAACTGCTATAAAATAATAGGCTACAAAATTGACCCAGATGCTGGGGAACTTTCGGCTCTACTAAAGCCCCTTATTAGTGCCTCTTCAAAACTCAATAGGGGTCCATACGAAGCTTATTTACAATTCAATTTACTCAAGAATATCGATCTACAATGACCCATCTGGAAAGAATTTCATCAATTATTTGTTCACTTACTTTATATGTTTAAGAAAGCTAAAATATCTTTTCAATTCCCTTAAGTGAAAACATATAATCACCAAATAGAAATAAAAACTCACCTCACAGCAAAATATCAATAATTAAAACTTTCTATAATTGATACCAATAATATAAATATTTGTACTCTATAATAAATTAATAATTGATAAAGCTTCTACTATATCTCAAGTGGGCTTCTGGCTGACCGTACAATTTGAATGAATTCATGAAGGAACTGAAATGCTACGCAGCATAAACCCAATCTTGGGAGAATTTAATAAGACAACTTCATCTCTACTCTCCGCTGAAAGATCTAAGGTAACTCTTATACCATTACACTTTCGATAAAAATTAAAGGCCTAACATTACTTCATCCAAGCTACCCTCGGTGCCCTACTTTACTCATCTTTTAAAACAAGTTCCAGTAATGCCAACACATGACTAGTACTCTATAATACACAAGAAGCTATCTCATCCATTAATAATGTGAGCCTTAGATTTTCATAGGAATAAGAATGTCCTCTATCATTATAAAAATAAAAATAAAAAGCATGCCCCTTACTTCAGTACCTCAAGGCTAATATGTTTTCAATGAAATCTTTCAACATACAGATATCTGCAACAGAATCCAATGTCTGTTGTCCTTTATCAGTTTCGGGAAATTCCAGACAGTACCTCAGCAATACCAGTAGAACTAGATATAATTATCAGAAAAATAATCATAAAATTAAAACCCCACTTCCACAACAATAATCATAACTGACCAATGTGGTTGACCCAACTGCATTCAGACCATTGCTAGACGCGCGCACAACGTTCCTGCATAATATTTTATGCAATTTTAAACAAAATCATAGTAAGAAAATACTTTGACATGACTTGAAATTTCTTTCCTTTGACTTTTTTAGCGACCAATTGGATGGTTCATTTCTATTAGTTTCCAAAACTTTTTAAACAACCAAACAAAGCAATAATCAATAAAGAAATTTCTTATTAAAAATTGAGGAAAACATTTCAAAGAGTGGATTAAAGAACGTTAATCACGAGCTTTAAAAAAAAGAATCGGGAGCTTTCCAAGAGCTAGATTTCAGCTTTAATTCAACAGTTTCTCAGCAACCAAACAGAAAATAAAACCCAAAAATAAAAATTGGGATAGAGCTTTCTTACATTCTTCTGGAGGAAGTGTCTGCATGTTGGGAGCATATGGCAGGAGACGGGAGGAGCTTGGGAGGCTCATAGGGAGAGGCGTGAAGCTGAGGGGCAAATTCGGAATCGGAAATTTTGGATCGAGAGAGAGTGAGAGAAGCTGCAAAGAAGGCGGAGTTGGAGAAAGCCATGGGACTCTGGAACTTGATAATAAAATTGTTTTATCTGCTGAGTTTCTCAAGAGTTTGGGTTTTTGTGTTCGGATTTCTGAAGAAGAAAGTAGAAAGAGAGTGAGGAAATGGCATCGGTTATGATGTGGGGAATAAATGGTTGCCCGCGTCATTTGAGTGGGGCCACTCTGTGAAACCACGTCAGATTGCATTTTTATAAAGGGGTTATTATTGATAAAATAACCCCGTGAATTTCGGGTCGAGTGATCGATGGTTTTTTTTTTTTATTTGATTGTNTTTTGTTTGTTTGTTTTTTATTTATTTTTCATCACAGGGATAGTTGAAACTATGAGGACTAATTTGGGATTAAGGTGCCTTGAAAATAAGTTGTTTATTTCTACTTCAAATTAGTTTTTGGTGTTTGATTAATAAAGTAAAATCTGTTTATTTTAAAAATAGGGACGGAGAAAAGCAGATTTTAGATGTTGGAACAAAGCAGCTAAAGAGATACTTGAGATTCAATCCGAAATTTGTGGTTTAAATATGGTTTTCAATATTGAAAATTACGGTTTTATTCGATCTGAACCATAACTTATATATATTAACTTTTATATATTAATTAGTTTATATATAATTTATATGTGTTTAATTTTTATTATTGAGCAAATCAATGTCCCTATTATAGTTTATATATAAGGTATATGATAGGTATAAAGTATATGGTGTAGGATATAGGATATTAGAATGTTTTGTAGCTTCATCAAGATAGCGTTCATTCTAGGTGATTAGAATCATATGAATTGAGGAATTAGCTTCTTTGATCCATTGAAATCTACAGATATGAAGTGTGCTTGCAAAGAATCATAATAAGGGTTGACAGACTTTCATACTCGACTGTTATGATCACGAATATAAGACAATATGGAGATTGTTAGAAAGATGTTATGGCCCCACTATTGGAATTGAGAATAGACAAAATTAATTAATAGTACTGATTGGGCTATTGTATAGATAGTAGAATATAAGATGAGTGTCATATTAATTAAAAGTTAATTAAACTTTTGGTGTTGCATTTAGAACTGCTAAAAGCCTTTCAAATTAGTGAAAACGCTTATAATAACGTATGCCATAAATAGTTAAAAGTGCTATTACATAATAGATGTGTTTTTAAGTAGTTTTTTGAGTAGCATCAACCATATACTTTCCAAGAAAACACTTCGAAGTGCTTTTGCAACAAGCACTTTGAATGTGCTTTTAACAAAAACGCTTCCAATAAAAGGAATACTAAGCAAAAGCTCTACCTATAGAAGCAATGCTAAACATGCCCATTAAACTTGAGCTTATTCTAATTGGGCATAGTTTTAATTGAGAGTTAATTGAAAAGAGGTTGGAGCCCAGAGCTTGTGTGAACTTTACCGATGGCCCATCACACCTGAGCCCATAATGAGCTAGTTAGACTAAGTGCTCTATAAATAGAGCCTTTGGATGAGAGACCAGTACAACACTTGCTACAAAGCGTTATCTTACACTCTATTCTTTCTAGCCAAAACACTAGAGACTTAGAGTGTGGACTTATAGTGAGACCATACAATTGTGTGATTGAGAGAACCAATTAACTAGAGGACAAGGCTTGGATCTGTTTATCGATCTAGTTCGAAGTGCTCGAGAATGGTATGATCCATTTGAAGTTATTTTTACAAATGTATCATATATCAATCCAATGCACGATCATAGTTAGGTTTTAAAATTTTGATGTATTTATATGATCATTTTCTAACAACCATGGGGTTGCCTCTATCTATAGAGAGTAGATTTCTTACCCGGCTTAGTACCGATTTTGATACTAGGGTTTTAAAAGCAGAAAAGGTAAAAGGAAGATAACTGAAATTAAAAGTCTGATATCAAATTAAAAATCTGTTACCAAAACGGGTACCAAGCTGGGTAAAGAATCTACTCTCCTATCTTTATTATGTGTCTAAGCTCTTAGATTAATTTCCAAGGCTAATCACATGTCATGGACCATATTCATTCTCTCTTCTCACAATATGTTTTTCCAAATAAATTGACCAATAATTTTTTCTTATTATAGATAGGAATTCTCATCTTATCCTTAATTTCATTGAGAATAAGGCTGAGTTTTATAGGTTCACTTATCTTTGACTTCAAATCATCCATTATCCTAACACAAGCTCTTGGCCTTATAACGGACGATATAACCTAAAATCATTTACACTATGTGATCTTAATTGCACTATGATAATAAGTGATCTTTTATTCATGTTCATAACATCCTTACTCACTATATAGTACTGCCCCACTACCATAAATATATGTGAAAGTAATTGGAAATAATTTCACACGATTGTCTAACCAAATAATTCTACATCTTATACTTGTCTAACCAAATAATACATGATTACATATAGTTCAATGTACCAACATTGAAATGGTTACATATAGTGTTCACATCTTATCATCGTGGCAACATCGAAGTGGCTATCTAGTCAAGGATATCATCTTAAGGAATCTATCATTCCTTGTGCATAAAAGGTAGATTCCATCTTGTGAAGGAGTGTTCCTATAATCCTATACTTAGTATATCAAATCATAATGATATATGTACTTAAGATTCTTAAGAACTTAGTGTCCCATTGATAGTTGAAGTAAATTTAGTTTACAACATATGTCAATTGCTTCTCTTAGGATTAAGAGTAATTTATTCTCGGTGATTATGAGATTTATTTATTCCGATAGACAGTGTCTTACAGTATTAATCTCATGATCCATCAATACACTTTTGTACACTAGGACATCAATCTAGAGTCAAGCACTCTTAACAATTTAAGATTAATTGTTTCTCCAATTAAAGATTGATGATGCTACAACTCTTACTTTATTAAGATCTTTTCAAGTATTAAAAGAGTTGTAATATATTATGCTTGATGACATAAAGCACTCATAATTTTATATTTCTCATATGTGATATTATTTTCGCATAAACAAATGATGTGTAATTCTATATCATGGGTATCCATACTTATGAAGAAGAACATAATAATATTTAAAATTTTCTTGTTAATAATATTCTAACAACAATTATAAAAGTGTCGAATCTACAAAAATCTAGAAAAATGATGCATTTAATGAAAAATTTAAATATGACATATATGTGGTGACATGGAATGATAACAAATCCAACATCTTGATAGTAGATTTATGATAAGAGGAAAACTCTCTGTCCTCCATGTTGTTAAAGTAAGCATGTAGAGGAACTAAAGTAGAGTGGCACGTGATAAGAGCCTTACCTACACTCCCCACCTTTTATGCAAATAGAACTTTTTAGTTAGAGAGTTACATCCACATTATGTACCTTGTTTGACCCAACCACATACATATTCTTATTCTACACCACCTAGATACACACCCATCACCACCACCACCACCACCACCACCACATGAACTCCCAAGTCAAACCCAACTACCCAAGTCCATTTTAGTACATCAAACCTCTTTTTCCAAATTTGTCCCATCAATTACCCACGTACTCCCCAAGTACAACCTATCCTATGCCTAAAAAAGACTAACAAAATAAAATAAAATAAAATAAAGTAAATAAAATAAATAAAATAAAACAAAGACAATAAAAGGAGAGACCCAATGATTCAATCATCTTCCCATGCCTAGCCTATCCATGAAGAGAATTAAAAACCAAATTTAAAAGAAAAAAAAAAGAGAGATTATATTGGGAAGTACAAGAGTTGAATGGCGTCTATCTAAATTTGAGGGAACTGAGCAGCGATCCAGCGGTTTGCCCAAAACGGAACCCAAAACCTGATAAAGGGCCCTGATTTTCAGCCCCACTGTCCTCTTTCCTGGACTCAGCAGCAGTCACAAGTCAGCGCCCAAATTTTTTTGTGGGACCCTCTGAAAAGAAATTCTTCTCTCTCTCTCTCTCACAGAATCTCCACGACGACAGCTCTCGCTCCAAAGCCTCCCAAGGCCCAAACCCCAAATCTCTATTCTCACTCTCGTACTTTCCCTCCCTCTCGCTCTCTACAATTCGATCTCTTGCTCGATCGGTCAATGCCGGTACGTTTCGCTCGCGTTTCGATTTGTCTCTAGCTTTTCCCTGTCGGAATTTTGTATTTGCGAGTGAAATTCGGGTTCAATTTGGTTGAATTTTTGAAAACCCTAGTTTTTTAGTTGCTTGAATCACGGTTTTCATTGTTTTACCGGGTTTTGATTTTTGTTTGATTTTTGTTTGAATTTGCTAATTTTTGGATTCTTGTTTTTTCTTTTGAATTTAAGTATGTGTGCTTTTCATAGTGCTAAGAGGTTGATTTTGGGGTTGAATTTTTGTAAAAACTAATGCATGGATAATTGTAGTTCTTGAGTTGCCTTTGTTGTTTGCTGAGAAAATGCAGGAAAAGTAGATATGTATAATTTGGAATTTAGAATTCTTTTGTATTTCGTTTGGGTTAGTCAACTGTGTTTTGAATTGTCTGAACTCAGTTCTGTTTTTGGAAAGTGAAGTGACTTTAAGTTTAGTACCCAAAAGGGGAGGAGAGAGGGGGGAAGGGAGGCCGGGACGGAGGGTTTATCAAATGGTGTCATGTGCATGGTATTATAATTAATTCAGAAAATGATTTGTCTTTTCTTTTAACTTTATTGAGTGAATCTTACTGATTTGTTTATTTAAAGAACAAAATTTGAATGGCTTTTGGATTTACAGTAATTCTAGTTCCATGGGTGTTGTAGATATGGCCAGAGATCTTTAAACTGGTGTTTATTTATGGCTTTTTTAGATCACTGATTTTGAGATAGTTTATTGAGTCATCAGTCACCACTACTAGGTTTTCACGAAGAAACTCTTTGTTGATATGAGTTGGTTCAATTGGGCTTGAGTAATGGCGGGAAGTGTGAGATTTGACCCGAGTTCAGCCAGTCCAGAGGACTTGGCTTTTACTGGGGGCTATCCAAATGGGATGAGGGGAAGCTACCCTGGTGGCAGTTTGGATAGGTCTGGAAGCTTCCGTGAGGGTGGTGATAGCCGGATGTTTACTTCTGGTGGTAATACGCCCAGAGGCAATGCTACTTTGACAGGGAATTTGCCTCCACTACCTCAGTGTTTGATGTTAGATCCTATTACAATGGGAGATCAGAAGTGTACTTGGTTAAGTGAGTTAAGGAGAGTTCTGGGGATATCTTTTGGGAGCAATGCCGAAGAGGAACTAAAACGGTTCAAAGCGAGTGTGCTAGACGCCTCAAACAAGGCCAGGTAATACTAGCTATTAGGTAAATTAAAAATAAATTGTCATGTTCTGTGCTACGAAATTAAGAAGTTTGCACATTAGAATTCAAATTTCAAGAACATACATGTGCCAGCAGCTGTGGCAACACACTGCATTATTCATATCGGTCATAAACATATCGAGGATATACTACTTTATGAAATTTACATGCTTAATTGATGCATTGTTAATTGATTTAGTATGTCCTAAAGTTTCATAAAAGATTCATCTGTTTTCAAATTAGTTTCAGTTTTTTCGGTAAATTTTAGTGATATTTCCATAAATTTGAACTACCGATACTTCCATAAATATGAACTACTGATATTTGCACCGATACCGTCATATTCATCCTTTTTTGGGAGTGGGCCTTGAATGTAATGTTCTTAGGTTGGCTTCTAAAATTAGCCCTCTGCTGATGATGCAACATTTTTTGTCAGGGGTAGAGCAAAGAGGTTGGATGAATCTGTAGACAAGTTGAACAGGTATTGTGAAGCTTTAAACTTAAAGAAGCAGCAACGGAATGAGTTTATTACAAATGAAAGATCAGGTGGGTCAAACTTGTTGAAGATGGTAGCTCAGATTCATCGAAACTCTCCAGATCTTATGAACCAAAGGCTGGAGGATAGGACTAAGACTGTTGTGATGAATAGGCGTGTTCGCTCATCGTTCACAGAAATAAGGGTTTGTATACAGCAAGTTTTATTGCCTTCTATCTACTTTCCTTTTGGTGTTTTAGCTTTAACCTCATGGTGCGAACATATATCATTTTCAAAAGCCCGTTAAAATTGTGTGTGGAATCAGGGAAACCATGAAAATAAATTTTCAGGGTTCAGATTTAAACTCTATAATACACTCCACGTTTCATAATCTCTACTTGCTTAAAGATTCTTTGGGAACTTGACATGAAATTACCTTTGTTTCTGAACCTGTGAATCTTTTTTCATAACATATGCTTTTTGTGTTTAAAATATCATCATTTTAGGCTGAAGGAAGAAGTAATATGCCCGCCAGGCAGTCCATGGTTATGGAAAAAGATAGGGATATGCTCAGAGGTGAAGGTTCTGATCTTGTTGAAGAAAAGATTCGCAGACTGCCTACTGGAGGGGAAGCGTGGGAGAAAAAGATGAAAAGGAAGCGTTCTGTAGGCACTTTTCTAAGCAGACCCACAAATGGTGATGCAGAGCGAAAACGAACTTTGCATCAGAAGCCAAATGACGATCCTGGTCCCCAAGCTCTTGATTCCCAGAGTCTCAGGTGATCTCTTATTTGATAACAAACATTTTACTTTCTATTTTTTTGTTGGTTTTGGGGGAGAGAGAGGGGGGCTGTTCATGCCACAAATATTATGTGTCTGGAATAGTCTAATCAAATTTATTGTAATGTTAAATATTCACAATGACTTGATAGAAAGAAAAATAATTTGAGAAATATAGGTGCATATGCCATTCACAAGTCAAGGGATTAATCCCTAGAGATGTTAGAGGCCCACCATATTTTAAAGAAATTTATGATCATACCCAGAATTCCACTCTGCTGAAACCTAATTGAATTCTAACGAAAATGTGGACTCTTCTTATATGGTTTTCCCATCACTGATGTATTGCCCCAAGGATGATTTGAGTAGGTGTTAATGAAGGGACCAAATTTAGCAAATTTTGAGGCCATGCATGAAATGGTTATCCCAATAGACCCCACCCTCATTTATCGTAAAACGAATTTATTTTGAAATCATGAGTTTTATACTACTTTTATTTGGTTGATTGATATCCAACCATGAAAAGAACTCTTGTAAGGTTGGGAGAATGATAGTGTAGTAAAAATTGAATTAATTGAAGACATATATTGGATACCAAAATTATTTTGCAATGATTTAAGATTGCAAGAAATAGCTATTACAATAATATTTTCTAGGCAATCCATGCCATTAGCTAAATTCATGGCTAAAAAGAAAGGAAATTCATGCTATTTTTAAGTTGATTGATTAATCCAATTCTTAGAATTTGGAAGATATTTTTGGTATGCTTCAGCTTTTGTTATTTTTTTCTTGTGTATCTTCTCTCTCTCTCTTCTTTTTCTCTTTTTTTACATTAGTTTGAGTCTCTGAGACTAGAGTGGAAATCCAAGACACTTCAAGGACTGTATTTGGGATTTTTCTGTTTTGTATACAAAAAGAAATGAAGTGTGGACAATTTCTTAGAGAGAAGTTTGTGAGTATAGGTGCTAATGATAGACTAAATATTTGGGGAAGAGGGGAAATATTAGCACTTGCAAGAATTTTGAATATAAGTAAAAGGCACCACTGCCAATACGATCATTATGAATAGAAAAGAAGCCTTTCAGATTTAGATCTTCTAAATAGTTTAGAAATTAAAAATCAATACATTAGTATATGCCTTTTAGAATAATATTGCCAGAGGGCACTAAATCTTTTGATTATGAGTTGACGCACCTTTCTTTGACGCAGGATTTTGTTCCTTTTAATGGTATTTGCTTTTAGGGAAGCCCATTATTAGTATAGTTTCTGCTTGCTATGAAATAAAATGTGAAACTTCTCAACTGTTGCAGAATGTCTAGTGGTAGTAATGGTATTAACAAGTTCGACTGCAATTCCTTGTCTGCCAATGCAAATGCCCGTGTTATGCTCAAGAACGAGCAGGACAAGGTCTCTCTTTCAAGGGATTTAATAGCTGGGTTGAGTAAGGATCGACTTATGCCAAAGGGAAACAATAAGTATGTATCATTCTTTTCTTATCAAAGAGTTTCTTGTATCTGCATTCAAGGTTTCTTTGACTCATTTATTATCATAATATTTTATACCAACTTTTTGAATCTCTGATCTACTTATCACTTTGTTCAGAACAAATGTTCGCGAGGATAGTCAAATACCCAGTCCTAATCCAGTGACAAAAGTAAAGGCTTCAAGGGCACCGAGAAGTGGCCCTATGACTGCATGCAACTCATCTCCAAGTTTTCTTCGCACATCTGGAACAGTTGAGGGATGGGAAACACCTCTAAGTGTAAACAAAAATCCTTCAGTAAGTGTGGTTAATAATCGCAAGCGCCCTATGCCCACAGGATCAGCCTCTCCCCCCATGCAATGGGCTGGTCAGAGACCACAAAAAAGTTCTCGTACCAGAAGAGCAAATCTAGTGTCTCCTGTCTCAAACCATGATGAAGTGCAGATACCCTCAGAAGGCTGTTCCCCTTCTGATGTGGGTGCTAGATTAGATTCTTTTGGGACCAATGGGCTGCTTCTTCCCAAGGGTGTTGGTAATGGGGTCCAACAAATTAGAGTTAAACACGAAAATATATCATCTCCAGCCAGATTATCTGAAAGTGAAGAATCTGGTGCTGGTGAAAATCGTGAAAATAGATTGAAGGAGAAGGGACCAGGTAGCGGTGAAGTAGATGAGAGAGCTATGATTGCTGTTCAGAATACTGGTTCTTCCATATTACTTACAAAGAAGAATAAAAGGCTCAATAAAGAGGAAATTGGAGTTGGTGTGCGGAGACAAGGAAGGAGTGGTAGGGGCTCATCAGTTTCTAGGGCTAGCATTATACCTACAAGGGAAAAATTAGAGACTCCAGCCTCAGCAAAGCCACTTAAGAGTATGAGGCCTGGTTCTGAGAGGAATGGAAGGTATCAACTAATTTTGTTAATTTTTCTTTCAGATTGAAGTGATTTCTATTTCAATCTTTTATCATCTCCTGTTAGGTAAGATTTTATCATTAATATATCTAAGCCTTGTAGTTTGTTCTTGTTTCAGTAAGTCAGGGCGTCCTCCTCTGAAGAAACTGTCAGATCGCAAGGCCCTTGCTTGTCTTGGGCATATATCAAGTAATGGTTCTCCTGATTTTGCAGGTAAAAGTGTCAGCATTTTATTGATGGTTATGTTTGGAGTATGCATTTATGTTGTGTTATTTTAATGATAAAAGGTAAAAGAGAGAAATAATGATACTTGAAGGTTATGTCTTGGGAGATATCCCTTGATTTGGTTCCCAGAAAAAAGAATGGAATTATTGGCTCTTGTTTTAGGATGTTTGAGCTTCCAAAACATCGGAAATTTCATAAACCAGGCTTAGGCTTATAGGCTGTTTTCTTTATTTATTTTTTAAAAAATTTGACAGCCCTGACAGGTTTTGGTTTTCATTTTGTGCTAAAAATAAAAGTTGTGCAACTTATGAACTAATTATCTTCTCATATAATTTTCTCATAAATCAAACGGTAATTGGTTTTGGATATTTGGTTAAAAACGTTTTGTATATTGTTATACAGTCTCTTGAAATTTTCGGTTTCATTTGGATAATGCATGCTCGTTTACTCTGTGAATGTTGACTGTTGAGAATCTTCATTACCATTATAAAAATTTCAATTTTTCACTAGAGAAGGATATATTTTTTCCATTTCTTTGTATTCTCTTCCAGTAGAAAATAAACTACAAATATTATAGAGCATATAATGGTCTGCCTCTTTGAAAATTTGGGTTGGAATGATATGCTATTGCATATGATGCTCCAGGTGAATTGGATGATGACAGTGAAGAACTTTTAGCAGCTGCAAGTTTTGCTTGTAATGCCAGAAGTATGTTTCTGACACCCATATTGTTTTGTTTTTTGAGCAATATATACTTACATATTTATACACGTATTTTGTTTATATACAAATTTTCACAATTGCTTGCTTGCTTTTTCAGATTTTTCCTGTTCTAGTACATTTTGGAAGAAAATGGAACCAATCTTTGGTCCTGTCAGTTTAGAGGAGGCATCCTACTTGAGGCAGCAGGTGATAACTAAAATTATAGCGACATCTTACCCAAATTTTTTTTAAAATTTCTTGTAAACAGTCCCTGACTAATGGTTTTCATATTTCTATGTTTTTGTTTGAAAAAGCTCATATCTATGGAGGAGAATGATGATTTCTTATCTCAGATATTTGGAAATGGCAATAATGTTTCGGTAATGCCTGAGAGTAGATTATGTTGTTTGACAGCATCTTATGATTTTGCTATCTCTGCCATCTTTCTTAGTCTTAGGTTGTGTTTTTTCCTCTTTTTTGGCACTTGAGAATGGGTATGAGATTCCTTTCCCATGTTGGGTAAATGCAAAATGTTTTGGGATTGCCTTTCTCTTGGGTCTTCAAAACCTATAAAATGGTGGTTTTGCACTTCCAAATGAGAAGGTGGGTTTCCCATTCCCATTCCTTGTGATTTTAACTTTATAATAAATCATAATGACACCTATACCATATATCTATGCTCCCAGAAATTAAATTGTCGGTGTCCTGATAAAGACATTTTCATTTTCAGAATTTCCAAAAACTAAAATGTGGATAATGAATTCTATAGATTTGGGGTTTAGGGTTAATTTTGAGAAGAATAAAAGGCTCTGCCTTAATGTTTTGATCCAGCTAAACAAGCACTACCTTAATGTTGGTTAGTTTTGATCAAGTGTCATATGTCATTTGATTGAATGGGGGAAGTTTGATCTTTTATATCTTCCCAAATATATAACTCGAGACTCTATTAAAGCTTAGGCCTTATGCATTCATTAGGATTTTCAGGTGTTTAATTCTGGTTTAGCAAACTTTGAAAGGTGTATCCAGCGTTTAGTGTTACAAAAAGATGGCTGCAAAGTGGTGTAATGATTTTGGAAATGGTCATTTTCTTGCAAGGACATACACTATTACACTGAAACCACTTGTCATATAAAGGGAAAACACGCTCTATAAATGGTTGAATCTACGTGAGATGTAAAATTATTTTAATCAGCTCATGCTTCTTGTTTCCTACTTTACTATTAGGTATTGCTGGTTAAGACAAACATCCTGCTGAGTAGGATGGCATACCTTATGTATTTATAGTCATCTTCTTTCCTCAGGATGTTGTCCATGAAGAAAAGTTTGTGCCCAAGACTCTAATTTCCGGGCAAAATGAGAGAAGCTTGCAGGGCCAAATTCAGCAAGTAGGTATATTGTGCGGACAATTAGAATCTAAAGGAAGGAAGGAAGTGCCTCCATTGTACCAAAGAGTATTGTCAGCTCTAATCATGGAGGACGAAATTGAGGAATTTGAAGAAAACACTGAAGGGAGAACTGTGTCTTCCGAATATAATGGGGACAATATTACAGGTGCTACATGTGCCTCCATTAATGTTGAGCCAAGGAACAGAGTCGGGATTCAGTTTGAAAGCATGACCAATTTGGGTCCTCAAACTCTTAATCAGTGTTCTATTGACAGTTTTCCCTGCAATGGGATTAGTGGCTTTGCTAATTCCACAGGAATTTGTAATCAGTTATTCAATGATGAGTTGTCAAAGGGAGAGTCTGGAGCATTTCGTTCTGATGTTGAGATGTTCCCTGCGTATTCTGCAAATGGTGCAGATTGCCCATATGAGCATATGTCTTTGGAGGATAGACTCTTGCTGGAGCTACAAAGTGTTGGCCTATATCAAGAAACAGTGGTAAGCTCTTAACCTATGAGCAATGTGTAAATGAGTTTCGTTGTTCGGTTCCATAACCATAAATGTATAGCTTCACTTTACCTAGTTTGTCTCAGGTTCAGTCTTTTTTCTTGTTGGAAATATGCATGTGAGTTCCATTGCAGAAGTGGGGTGTTACTTTGAATGAAAGCTCTCTTTCTCTCTCTCTGTGTTACCTTTTTCAACGCCTTCCCACATTATTTTAACACCTTCAAGGTTGCCTTGTCCCAGCCTGATCTAGCAGATGGAGAAGATGAAGCAATTGATCAAGATATTATTGGACTACAGAAGCTACTTCACCAACAGGTTATGTATCTTAAATATGACCGAGTTTCCGCATTCTTAAATTGAACTTGAAAAATGTTATTTATTTTCAATATTTTCTTGCATAATTCCTGTCTTGCAATTGGTTAATTCTTTTCTTCACCTTTTCCTATTTTTATCTCATGGAAAATGCTACTCATCCCAATTGTTTATCCCCAACCTATGTGGCACATTGTATGCACGCCACATTAGTGCATTAAAAAGACAACAGTATGGTAAAACCCAATGTGAGAATGCCATGTAAGTTTGGAATAAAAAGTTGGGAAATAGTTTGGCCAAATAGCTTTGTCGTTTATCTCATAATTCGCTAAAATATGCATTTTTTTTCTGATTTTTCTGAATCTGTAGGTTGATAGAAAAAAGAAGCAGTTGAACAAAATTATTAAAGCAATTGAAGAAGGCATGGACATGGAAAAACGGTAGGATATTCAGTAATTGAGATGTGTTTCAGATGTTTTGAGCGTAACATTTTTCAGTATAAACATTTCTTAGGATTTTGTGGGTTTACTCTTATGTGGTTAAATTGCAGACACCGTGAGCAGGTTGCCATGGACAGGCTTCTTGAATTGGCTTACAGAAAGCTTCTGGTACTTTTTGCAATTGTTTATTCCTCTAATATTAGAAGCTGTCTATCATGAATGTATTCATGTTTAGCATATGGAACTGGAATTCATTCTGCAAAATTATGGGGACGGAATTCAAAGTTTCATGTTCCAAGATCTTACATCTTGATGAAGTGCAGAGAAATGATGTTTTTTAATTAATAAATGCCTTAATTTGCAACTTAGCTGAATTTAACCATAGCATATATAAGATGCATTCTTGTAGACCATAAAAGGCCATTTTCTGATGTTTTTAGGCCACTCGAGGAAGTATTGCTTCAAAATATGGGATCTCAAAGGTTCCAAAACAGGTTGCTGTTGCTTTTATGAAGAGGACTCTTGCTAGATATCGCAAATATAAAGAAACCGGAAAAAGTTGCTTTAGTGAGCCTGCACTTCGGGACGTCATTTTTGCTGCACCTCTTCATGGAAGCAATGCAGAACCAATGAAACACAATGGTTTAAGTTTTCTGCCTGAAAATCAGAACTCCCAACAAGAGCCCGGGGTGTCAGGTTGGCCTCTAATTATTAAACTGTTTGTGCTTTCAAGTGTAATTGTAGTTTTAGCATAATTTCCTGTGTGTTTGCGCATATTTGGAAAGTTATGTGATACGATTCTCTTGTTTTGGTTTTGGTAGATATTCGCCCGAAACACTTTTTTTGTGCTTTCCCAGGGCAATCCCATTGCATGGACCTTTTCCATACATCTACAATTTACTAAGAGTTTTTACTTACAGAAACTTATTTTTGAGTGAACTGCTTTTAGTAAATTTCTTTTTTCTTCTCACAGGCTCCTCCAGTTGGGCTGAGCAGCATGATCATCACAATAAGTATGGCAAGGATTCTTTTGGTGTTTCTGGAAGTCTTACCCATCCCTCTGAGCACGATTTTGCTAAAACTGGACCGATAATGAACAGAGGGAAGAAGAAGGAAGTTTTTCTTGATGACGTTGGTGGTGGTCCTTCCTTGAAAGCTGCATCAAATCTTGGTAATACTATGTTGGGCCGGGCAAAAGGAAAAAGAAGTGAAAGAGAAAGGGACAAAGATACGTCAACCAGAATTTCTGTTGCTAAAGCTGGTCGCCCATCATTGGGTAACAATAAGGGTGAGCGAAAAACAAAAATGAAGCCCAAGCAGAAGACAGCCCAGCTATCAACTTCAGGAAATGGGTTGGTTAGCAATGTCCCTTCAGCTAGTGGTTTTAGTGGAGTGGTTGGCAACAGTAATAACAGAAAACCAGAGGTTAAGCTGATATGTTCTAATGGAATAACTGTGGGTCCTACAGAGACCAAGCAACAGATAGATTTTGCAAACTTGCCGTTGAATGAATTAGACTCACTAGAACTAGGAGAGGCCAATGACCTTGATGGGAATCAAGATCTGAGTACATGGTTAAACATTGTTGAGGACTTGCAAGACCATGATACAGAGGGCCTTGACATACCTATGGATGACCTCTCGGACTTGAATATGCTTATATGAGGACAGTATACTGTATATTTCCTTGGATTATTTGACCGTTTAGACAAGATTGATGGTGCTGTTGTCAGAGGGAAACCTGCTAATATAAGTTATGGCTCTGGCGAACGGGCACATGTAATTATGGCCATTCTTTTTGTATACTTATCAATAGAAGTTCAGAAAAAAAAGGGAAAAAAAAAAAATCTCAATTGTTTATGTGATGCGGATAAATTCTCCTGTCAGAAGAAATTACAGTTTTCTTCTGAGCTGTAATTTTGCTTTTGTTAAATTTTTGTTTTCTCTAGCACTGTCGACTTCTTTTTCCATTACCTTAAATATAATGCTTATTGGGATCTGCGTACCAGTGCTAACTTCTTTCTTTTCAAGTTTTAAATAATTTTGAGATTCTTTGTGTGGCTGTTCTTTCGCAGATGTGCACTAATTAGTATGTTATGTGTGACAGTGTGTTTATGGATGGGTTATCTAATGACCGTTCTTTTAAAGGTTAAAATGCATTTGACTACACTCAGGATATGTTAGTTGATTCATTGATGTTACTGCTCTTCGTGGGCAATCATGTGGAATCTTGTTAACAGGTACATTCTAATTTTGTTGGGTATTAAAGTTTCATATGCCTTATAGCTGGTGACTGGTGCCTTAATGAGATATATTGCCCCATTGCATGGGTTTAGCAATAGAGTATGCCTTTAAATTTACTGTGGACTCCAGATAATTTTTCTTGGCCAGAACATATGTCTCCCCTGAAATATGTTCTGAATGGCTTGAGGGTGTTAGTACTTTATGTCTTAGCAGCCAGGATCTTTGACTCTCCTCCTAAGCAAACCAGTTTTGAGGTACAAAGACATGGGAAGTTTTACTAAAAACTTTAACCTAGTCATGACCAGATCAATCTTGTTGGATTCATTTTGATGCTGTCTGATTTCGAGCCCCCACATGTTTATACTTTTTTAACTCCCATTTTTATCATTGAAGACTGAGATGTGGAAGGGGAATTCATTGAGGTATGTTATTTTCATTTATATCATGTTATAATTTAATTGCTTCAATTTTGTATGTATCTTAGAAATATGTGACTTTGTTGTTAGTGTTCTGTTGAGTTGATCTTGAGATGTGTCTTGGGCCTATGTTCTAACAACTTAAGCTTTTGAACTATTACTTGACATGATATCCGGAGCATTGTTAATTGTTTGGTTTTGTGTTTGTATCCTGGTGCCCTTGTTCTTGGTAAGGCACTATTTGGTTAACTAGAGTGGGCCTACACATGTGGGGGAGTGTGAGTTTTTGTTGTCAAATTGTGGAGGGGCCTATCTCTTAACAGCTTAGGCTTTTCGGGTTACTCGACATTTGTTTTGTAAATTGCAACTAGACAATGGGAAGCTTATCTGGTTTATTCCTGTTCAGGAGCTGTTATACTCAAGACCTCATCATTTGTGCGTAATGGTATTCCAATTATGTAATTTTGTGAATATTTCTTTCTGTTTAGAAAGTTGATGGATCTATAAACATCTACTTCGTTGGAACTAAACACCAACGTCAAACTTGATCATAACTTGTACTTCGTTGGTACAAAATATCTACTTCAAACTTGATCATAACTTGTTTGTTAATCTGTTTCATTGGCTTTTGTGTTCTGTTGTTGCAGGTTCTATTTTGGGAGATGCCTGTCCGAATGTAGCTCGATACATTTTTGTATCAGCTCTTTCATTCTTATCGTAAAATTTGCAAAGTAGATGTAGTATAATAGCTAGCTATATGCTTGCCTTGCCCCGATATCTGTCTCTGTTTCTTTGTATAATTTATTCTCCTTGGCCTTCAATCTGGTTCCATTTTGTATTCATGCCGTTTCTTTGGAGACCACACACATAATAGACAGTGAGATGCAAAGATGGCAGGTCACTGATTTTGTTGTTTTAGATTCTATCTTTTTTTGTTGGAATAGTCATACAGATCAGGAAGTTGGAATTTGTACCAGTTGGTCTCTTGCTATTGATACAGATCAGTGGTGATTGTCCTCTTATGATATTTTTAATTTGTAGCTCCTTGGTAGATCATTATCCCGGAGTCAAAAGTCATTGTTCTTGCATGTATTAGTTTTTCTGTGTTTCAAGTATTTTCTTTGAAAAATGCAGATCAACTAATCACCAGTGAACACAGAGGCATGTGTTCGAGGAAAACAGCTTTATGTGAACAGCTTTACGCATCTCCTAGCTTCTTTTCATCTTCCATGTTCCTTTACTTTTTGGGCAACTTAAGGGTTGCAACATGGGTTTGAAGTTTCAACCTATAAAATGATAAAATTAAAACCTGTGTGTCCAAATTGTTCTATCTTTTTTTGGTTGTAATGAACGCAGGTTGGGTGAAAATTTTTGGCTTATTTGAACATTTTAATTTTTCGGTTACATGTGAAGTGGTTTACCCTAATCCCTCCTAAACCCCTAGGCAAGCTGGAATCTCTAAAATTAATTAACAATTGAGACATATTAGCCCTGTAACTAAGATAATATGAGATGATTTTATGAACAAATTAAAAGCATTAACAGAGATGTCAATAATTTTATGAATATTATACGTCTTGCAATACCGACTCCATTTTACTTCATCCATAAGGAAATCAGAAGACCACCTCAAGAAACAAGGGCTAGAGGTTGCTTCCGTCAGTGCCCAAAAACAATAAAATATACGGCTGATTTCCATCAACCTTGAATTACAAGTGAATAACAGAAAACAAGCATTACTTCTCAATACAATGGCAGTACCTCAGTCACCAGACCCATCACCAATAAGGGAAGAGTGACAACCCCACAAAGACAAGGAGTATTGCACAAATTAACTCCACGTCCTCCTCCTCTATCTAAAAAAAAAAAACACTTATTCTGCTCCAACCAAATACACCACAAATGAGCCAAAACACATCTCCATAGCGTAATCACTTTCCTTTTATAGTCTCTATACCCCAAAAGTTCCCAGACAGCAACCCATAATAGCTTCTACGATCAGCAGCTTCTACGCATAAAAATGTGGTCTGCATTCTCCCCCTCCACTTTACACAACACACACCAATGTGGAGATAAGCACACATTCTTCTATACAAGACATATGAGAATGCTTTCTCCTGTTCATCAGCGCTTTAATGTAGACAGGCTTTGTGTGAAACTGGAATAAGTTCCTCTACAGTTCTTGAGACAAATCCTACATTTGGAAGATGAAGACCTGCATGGTATTCGTTTTCATCAAACTCTGCCTGTTTTAATGTTCTCATGTAGCTCTGAGTAGCTGATCTTGGATGACCCCTTGCAATGGATACCTGTGATTTTATAAAAACTGTAACATAAGCAGAAAAGTAATTGCCTCATGCCAAATAAAAAATTTCAATACTTCTACTTTAAAGAAAAAGTGCTTATGTGCTAGGCACATTCTTAATGCCTTGGACCCTTGGCTCAGATGGTATGGAGCTGTAATACTTCAAGTATGATTATTGAAAGGTCATGACATGTTTATGCATCCGAAATGGGAATGAGAAGAAACCAGAATCATGCATTCCCATTTAAAGTGTTTACTAACTATCTAGAATCAAAATTGAAATGATGCTGATTCCCACTGCAATGTTTTCTAACTTTCAGAAACTGGAATCAAAATTAATCCGGTTAAAGATACCCATATGCTGATTCCCACTGCAATGTTTTCTGTTTCACTTCGCTCCTTTAATATTAATGTCCTTGAGCCTCCAAGTTGCCCCGTTTTCTTGATATCTTTGATAACGAATTAGATGTTATCATTCAACACATAAAACTTATAGAAGTTATGAAAATTTCCAATCTACCAAGGTACTTACATTACTTTTATTAAAAACAGATGTATAGTCATATGTAATAACCAAAAAACTATGTAAACCTTGAAAACCAAAATGGCACAGTGATATTTACCAAAAAACCAGGGCTCAATGAAAACAAATAAAGAGAATTAATAAGGGACTTACAAAATGTCTCTTTCCAAGCGCAAGAAGCCAAAACCTCCATTCTCTCATAGCCATCCCCTCAACATAAACAGAAATGTTTGTCCAGCGACTGTGATGAAATTCCACTTTGTCTAGACCATAGGTCATTCCACTCCCTATTGCTTTGACATAAGCTTCTTTCAGACACCAATATCTAGAAAACAGTTATAAATCATCAACTGCTCAAATCTTTGCACCTCTCCTCCCCCATTCTGCTTGTTTAAGACAGCAAAGAATTCTATTTAATGATCCAATAACCACTTTTTATTTTTTCACACCCTAATGAATCACCCAAACATTCAAAATAAAATTAAAAAGTTGTATTGAAAGGTACACTCAAATAGGGCTGCGAGCCCAACAAATAAACACAGTTATAAATAATAATCAAGTCAAATTTGAAACCGGGTAACTGAACTACTAAACAATCCAGGTCTCAGCCAAGGTCTGCTGGCTATATCTAAAGAGAATCAAGACACTCAGAAAACTGCAACACTCTTATCAAAAGCCTGACAAAAACAAGTTAGATGTGCTGAGCAAGATGTTGAAGCTACATCCATAATTGTAAACTTATGAAGATTATATACAATACCAATTCCTGTTATATAAGTTACAAAATAAAGTCTTTCTTCCAGTTCTCTAGTGGACAATCCAGCTTTGTAGTAAGAGTCTAAGTATATAATTCTAATTGGTTTAAAGTATATTGAGATGTGACCATTAGACAAGGAAACAAGTAGGCCTTTGATTTTAGATGAAGGGTCTGTCTGGAAGTGCCCCTTATAAGCGCATAAAAAATCTCATTAGAAACCCAAGTACTTCTTGCTTATTCACTTGGAAGCACTTTGTTATAAATCACTTGAAAGGTGGTTCTCCAGGAATTACTAAAAATGCTTCTATAACCCAAAATACACTTTTTGTCCATTTCTGTTAAAACACTATAAAAAGTGCTTTTGGTTATTTGAAAGCGCCAAACAACCAAACACAAAAGAATGACAAGCTATAAGAAACTTTACCATACAAAAGCATTGCAGTATGAATTTCCACAGAATGTCAGGAGGAAATTTAATGACTAAGCTATGAATTTAAATTAAAATGAAACAATTGAACTGATAGATGAAAAACTAGGGTACCTGTAAAACTCAATCAGAATATCATCCGATGTGCCAGCATTGACTATATTATCCCATTCAAAACTTGAGAAGTATGAGCAGAAGTTTTGAATGAATTCTTTAACTGTCTCTTTATAAGGAATGACTATGGAAACAATGTCCACCCCCACAAGGCACAAAGGTTCAGATGCTATGGCCACATAGTCACCATGATGTGATGCATTGAAATTAAAATTGGGAAAATCCATGAAAACTTCACCACATTCCTGAAAACAAAGACATTAAGCTTGGTATAGTGAACAAGAGATGAATGCTGGATGTGCAAAGCAAGCAAGGAAGGTACAACAAATGTGCTACAAAAAGGAATTTCATATCATTTCTTGTACAATGTAGGAATTAAAACTAAAGCAGAGAACATATTTTTTAATAAATAAATGAATATACCATCTTTATCATTCTTATAAAGTCCCCAATTTTTCAGGGGCCAAGAAACTTTTCTCTTTTGCTCTTTTTTAATCAACTACAACATTTGGAGGAGAGGGATTTGGACTTCTTTAAGCTAATTAGATCATTAACTATACCTTTGTCAATTTTATTTGAGAACTGAATTGCTAGTTTCACAACAAAACCTACTAAGAGGATGAAAAATTTATGTTCAGGAACAAAAACATTACATGCTTGTGAAGCTCTTGGAATTAATAGACCTTTGTAGTTTAAAATTCTAGAAAGCTCTCATGAAATTCACTATATGAAAACAACAAATGAAAAAAATCCTGTGTATGATGAACTACAAGAACACGCTACATAGCACATTCATCTCCTAAATATACTATCCAACAAAACTCATGACAACAGTTACAGGCCTAATATATAGCCTAAAAGAAAGACAGAGGAAAAAGGGATTTAGAATATAATATAATGTACTACAAAATAAAAATAAAAATAAAAATATTAATATAACATAAGAAAAAATGCTTAATATGAAGGAGCAACTCTAATTAAGTTTGTATACTTAAACTGTTTGAATTATGTTGAGTGATCCTCACATTGGTAAGTTTTTTAAAAGTGATGATAATACGTATTTTAGTCCGACTAAACCAATCTAAGAAACGAGAATTTGTAAGCTAAGTTTAGTCATACAAGATATGGTTTCCCTTCCAATGTGCGCTTGATGATAATTTCATCATATGGAATTGCCAACACTTCATAGACAAGAGCATACTGAAGCAACCGGCTCACAAGTGCCCGTTTCCTGTCTTCCATATGTACAAATCTGCCAATGTCAAAATATAATGAAGGGTCATGGATTCTTCACTGAGCCACAATTCCTTGAAACTCAATTAATTCAAAAACTTGGGAGTACAGACCAATATTCATGGATTAGGGAAAAAAAAAAAGTGAGTTTGGGATTGAATAAAGGAGGTAAGAAGGTGATTCTGCAAGGGCCAAAAGATGGAAATCTTAGTGCAGGAAATGCTGAAATCAGGCGTTATCCATTTATTTATGTTACTCACACCAAGATTGTAGACTATTCATTTATTTCATCAGTATTGTGTTTTTTCTTTCTGGGTTTTCTTAAAATCCAAACAAAAGTGCAAATAAATAAATAAAAGAGACAGAGAGAGGAAGGAAAACCTGGTGACGGAGGATTGCTCAAATGGAGGAAGAACAGAGAGGGCAAAGGAGAAGTCTTGGGGAGACGGGTCCCACTCTGATATGTCCACAACCCATCTCTGGACCCCCCTCTCCATCAGTACCAACCAAACAAGAAAAGCACAGTCAGTCAGAGAGGTCACTCACAGAGTCACAGTTAAAGGCTATATAGCCTGTACATATACATATAGATTGTTGAAGGAATAGCCATAAACTTACAAGAAGAATATCTGTTTCTAGTTTCTGTAAATATGCAAAGCTATTCTTTGGTTTTGTAGCTAATTACTGTTTCTTGCGGTTTCCTTTGACTTTTGTGGTGGCGCTGCCTGCAAAATGTTATGGTTTTCGCTCGCACAGCTCTTCCTCACGATCATATACTATTCGCATAAAACTCTTCGGCAGTTGGGTATTTGCAACCGTTGAGATTACAAGTTTACAACCGAAATTTTGTTTTTATGCTAAAAAAAACAATAAAAGTGTCCAGCGTCTCCTCCTTATAATGTGAATTTCTTTATTATTCTTAAATGCCCAATAAAAATACCTAAAATAAATGTAACATGTGTTATTTAGCAAAAAGACAAAAAAAGGTGGATTATATTATGAAAGGAAGTATAATTTGAACTTATAAATTATTTAAAATTATTACTCTCAACAAATTTTGAAATTTCTTAAAATACTCAAATTGAGAAAAATTTAATTTAAAAATAGCAAGAATAACTAACTTTCATAAAAATAAGGACATTTTCCACATGCATCGGGCGCATTAGCTGCACCTACATTGTAGATGCAGTTAGATCAAATCTTTTTTTTTCTTAAATCTAGATATTTATAGGGTTGATTATAATTTTTTTGTTAAGTATATTTTAGAGAATTGATCAATTTATGTTAAAAAACAAGTAAAACTAAAGGATAAGGATCTGATTTATTCAAAACTAACAAACTGAATATCTAACAATTTAACATTTAAAGTTAGAATTATTTTTATAAATATATACAATGTAGTTAATATTATAACTGTCAATAAATACAGTTAGAGTGACTGTAATTTGTCAAGCATTTTTATTTCTGAACCAAAAATTGAAAATATGTAGCTTCCGTCGCAATACCTGACTAATTAATTAGTTATAATGAGTGATTATAAATTACTTGACGTGGCTAGTAATGTATATGGTCACATAACATTACTCCTCATTAATGAAACCGACCCAATATGCAAAGACAAACCAGCAGCCATGGGAAGCGTTCTTCTCTGCGAGCCTAAGAATTAGGAACCTCTTTCTCTCTCTCTGCATTTTGGCGTTGGGTTTCTTGCCTCTGCTAGAAACAAGCTTTTTTTCCAAATCCAGGTTAGCGTTTTCAATTCTTTGCTCATTTGTCATTTCTGCTATTATTGTTATTATTTTGATTGAATTGGGTCTGTAATTTAGGGTTTTAAACTCTTCGTTGACATGGGGTTTAGATTGTTGTTAGGGTTTCTGATTTGGGATTTTTATTTTCTCTGTGTTCCGAAATTTATAAGCTATTGTTTTTTGGTAACCATTTTGATAAGTACTACCATCTTGTTTTACTGATAGTATTATTTCCTGATGGTGCTATGTTTGATTTTTTAGCATCAAATTTTTATCATAAAAGATTATTTCATTGATGCCAAAACAATTATAAGGTTTTATGAACAAGCTGTAGCCAATGCAAGAAAGTTCTAACTATCATACATGCAAACAACTATATAATCTAGATAAGAACACTTTTCCAATCCACAGAAATAGCAAAAACAAAGGAATTTCCTGAGACTTAAAATAAAAAAACGAAGCCCCAACTCGCGTCCAAGAGGACACAAGATGTAATAGGTCCTCAGTATTTATAAAATGAACATTTGTGATAAATTATGTATCAAGATTGTCCAATCAGGTGAGGTTCCATTTGTTTAACAATGAGCAAAAGGCCACCTAAGGTCAAGATATTTTGTCGACTGGTGGTATTCTGAAACCATTTTGCTGGCATACTGGTGTTAAATGCATGAGCACTAGCTCTTGATATCCATCAATTCAAATATTTTTGTGGGGAAAGGAATGTTATTGAACTCCTTTGTATATCGTTTCATTTTAGATTCATATCCATGAGATAAAGTAATTTTAAATAAATATTAGAAGAAATTAACAATTCTTGGCTTTTCTCAAAAATAAAAATTACAATTCTTGGTTAATTCTATTTGTTTTCCTTGAATATTTGATATAATTATACTAGAAAATTACATTAACTTGAACTTGACTTATGAGTTCTAATATAATAATGTGATATGTATACAATTACAATGTGAAACCTAAACTCGAAATAAAAGTTTAGAAAAAAAAAAGTTGGAATAAAAAGCATTTCCACTCTTCAGCCCATCTTTACCCAAAAAAAAAAAAAAACTCTTTGCCCCATGTTTTAACTGTTGGGTTTACAACCCCAATAGATATTGTACAGAAAAATAAATAAATAATAAAACACATGTCTAACACAACAATAGGAACGCTCTTCTCTGCAGGCAGAAGAAATATGGGGTTTAATCTAGGGCTTTTGATTTCCTTTTCTCTGTGTTCCCAATGATGGGGTTTAGATTGTTGTTAGTGTAGATTTTAATTTTCTGTGTTTCTCAAAATATAAGCTGTTATAATTTTAGGTAAACCAGTTTGACAACTATTAGCATCTTATTTGACTGATGATAGTGCTATCTTTGATTTGTTAGCATCACTTGGTGAAAGCATTATTTGTAATTTGGACACCAGTTTACAGAATATGGGTTTGAAAATCAAGAGCCAAGAGGAAAAAGATGCAAATAGGTCCTAAGTACTTATAATATGAATTATGAGTAATGCTAGAGGAACACTTTCATGCTTACATGGTGTGTTCATCATCAGTTAACACTTAACCGTAATAAATGACATAATGAGTACACATCAATTGCTACATTGTGATAAAAGAAATTATGACCCTTTTAGTATTTTAGATAAATTATATATCATGATTGTTTAATCTGCATGAGTGAGTCCATTTTTTTAACAATGAGAAAAGCCATGTAATCACATTGATAGATTCTGTTGAACTGGTGGTGTTCTTAAACTGTTTGCTCCTTTGTCATGATGGTGGGATGGGGTATCTTATCTTTGTTTTTTTTTTTCTCTTAGTTTTCAACTTGAGGGCTTAGTTTGAACCTAATTAACAGTAGTTTCTCTTTGTATAGGACTACATTATTGTAATTCAAACCTTGATTTTCTAATATTTAAAAGGGAGGGCTAAAGATGAATTGCAGCATTGCCTTCTGATTTCTTGATTGCCATTAATATGAATATTCTTTTGGGGGAAATGAATATTATTAAACTCTCCATGTATCCTTTCATATTAGATTCATTCCATGAGATAAAGTACCTTTAAATAAAATATTAGAAGAAACAATTCTTGGCTTTTCTTAAAAAAAAAAAAAAAAATTTCTTGGTGAAGTCTAATGTTTTCCTTAAATATTTGATGTAATTTTACTATAAATTACATTAACTTGAACTCGACTTATGAGTTTTGTTAGGAATTATGTTTCACAGCTAATGACCCATTTTAACTTGTAAGTTCATTTATATTATCATGTACACAGTTGACAAGAACCTTCTTTTTGTCTCTAGGTGGAGGCTGGCGAAACAGAAACAAAATGTACAGATTAGCAGGAAAGCGGCTTGTCCAGCTCCTTGGTGCACCCTTGGGTAGCAGTAGCAATTCCCGTATTATCGGTTTCCGCCCTTTTCAATCCCTTGTTAGCTGTTCTCGCTTTTCCACTACCGTGAACTCTGAACCTTTTGTCAATCAAAGCCCTGAGCATCCGAATTTCACGTCCTCAACTGCTGATCACACCCAAAGATTAAGAGTGGGATACCAAGATGAGCAAGATCGCGTGCTTCAAGCCTCACTTCCCCATGTGATAAGGTTGGGATGGAGCGAAGCAGCGATGATTGCTGGTGCGAGGGATCTCGATATGTCTCCGTCAATTGTTGGATCATTTCCAAGGAAAGAGGCTGCCCTGGTTGAGTTTTTCATGGATGACTGCTTGCAAAGGCTTATTGATAGAATCGAGTCCAGTACAGAGGACTTGAAATCTTTTATACCCAGTGACCGTATAACCAAGCTTGTCAGGATTCGCTTAGAAATGCAGGCTCCCTACATATCAAAATGGCCTCAAGCTCTTAGCATCCAAGCACAACCAGCTAATGTTCCCACAAGTTTCAAGCAGAGAGCAATGCTTGTGGATGAGATTTGGCATGGTGCTGGCGATGACACCTCTAATTTCGATTGGTATGTGAAGCGAACTGTTCTTGGAGGAATATACTCTACAACTGAGATTTACATGCTTACTGATAATTCCCCAAATTTTTGTGATACGTGGACATTCTTGGATAATCGGGTGAAAGATGCTTTTGACTTGAAGAAATCCATTCAAGAGACAACATACTTGGCAGAAGCTGTTGGTGCTGGGATGGGGACTTCTTTGCAAGGATTTGTGAATAGAGTTTTTAAGGGCTAGATGTTAAGAATTACATTGCAAGCATTTAGTAGTCTTTTTGATGGTTTATTTCTTTGTAAATTGAAGTTTGCAAGTTAAGCTTTGAAGGCTGTAAGGTGTTACAATAATTTTGCTACTTCTCTGCTGAATTTATATTCGGCTGGTTCATCTTAGACCAGTAAAAACCTGAAAATTTTACTCCAACAAAAATATTAAGTGTAAATTCTGTTGTTTGAGTTATAGGATGTATAAAATGAAAAATAAAACGTTATATTGATCCTATCATGGTCTTTAACATTATTATCATCATTATTTACAATGCTGTCACTAGTTTATAATAATTTCCAACTTGGACTGAAATGTTGTTGGAACAACTTATGGTTTCTTATTTTTGGCCTTGGTTTTACCCATACCTGCCCAACTATGACCCATATCTCACTTTACCCTTGAAATTTATTTTGCCCTTAATTTAACTCCTGAGCTTCATCTTTGTGTCTTACTTTGCTCAATTTCGTCGACTTCATCAACAAAAATGTTAAATTGGTTTATCTGGTTAATTTTCTACAATTTTGTTTTTTAAAGTCCTTCATTCACCCTCCTTTCAACCCTAAGCTACAAGATCACGGAATTAATAATTAACTTTCTTACAATTCCCTCCACTTCCTACTGATAAAGCTTATAAAGCGTACCTAATCTTTAAATAAGAGAAGCATCTCTCCACGACTAACTGGCAAGGACTACCAGTTATACTATATACTATATATTATATACTATAGAAAGTTAGTAAACCACGATTTAGAACACAAAAATTAAAACTTAACATTTTAATTCTAAACGATAATTCTACGCAAGTAAATAATCCTATCAATAAAGAAGACATGTTTACAAACTTTACAATGAGTTCTAAAATATTTTTAATATAATAATGTGATATATATATATACAATTACAATGTGCCAACTGCCACCTAAACTCGAAAAAAAAGTATAAAAATAAAAAGTTGGAATAAAAAGCATTTTCCAAACTCTTCAGCCCATCTTGATTCTTGACCAAAAAAACCCAATATATATTGTAAAGGAAAATAAACAAATAAATAATAAAACTTACAGATTACAGTCTGAAAACACAGTAACACACGTGACATGTCTAACGCAACAAGTAAATAGGAACCGCTATTCTCTGCAAGCAGAAGAAAAGAAAGCTCACTTCTCTCTGCCTTTTCTCGTTGGGTTCCTTTTCTCTGCAACAAGGAGGTTATCTTCATTCTTCAAAACCCAAGTCAGTTTTTGTCAATTTTTATCTCCTTTTTCAATTTCCGCTGTTGTTTTTTTTTTTTGTTTGGGATTAAATTAGGGGTTTAATCTAGGCTTTTGATTTCCTTTTCTCTGTGTTCCCAATCATGGGGTTTAGATTGTTGTTAGTGTGGATTTTAATTTTCTCTGTTTTACAAAATATAAGCTTTTATATTTTTAGGTAAACCATTTTGACAACTGTTACTATTAGCATCGTATTTTGACTTATGATAGTGCTATCTTTGATTTGTTAGCATCATTTGGTGATAGCATTATGTGTAATTTGGATACCAGTTTACAGAATAGGGGTTTGAAAATCAAGAGCCAAGAGGACAAAGATGCAAATAGGTCCTAAGTACTTATAATATGAAAATTTGTAATCAATGATGTGTAATGCTAGAAGGAACACTTCATGATCACATTACGTGAAGTGTTCATCAACAGTTAACACTTAACCCTAATAACTGACGTAATAAGTACACATCAATTACTACATTGTGTGAAATGATATTGTGGTAAAAAAATTAATGACCCTTTTAGTATTTTCGATAATTTATATATCAAGATTGTTCAATCTGCATGAGTGAGAGTTCATTTGTTTAACAATGAGAAAAGCCATGTAATCACATTGATAGATTGTTTTGAACTGGTGGTATTCTTAAACCTTTTGCTCCTTTGTCATGAAATTGGTGGGGTGGGGTGTCTTCTCTTTGTTTTTTTTTTCCTCTTAGTTTTCAACTAGAGGGCTTAGTTTTAACCTGATTAACAGTACTTTCTCTTTGTATAAAACAACATCATTTGTAATTCAAACCTTGGTTTTCTGATATTTAAAAGGGAGGGCTAAAGATGAATTGCAGCATTGCCTTCTGATTTCTTGATTGCTATCAATATGAATATTCTTTTGGAGGAAATGAATGTTATTAAAGTTCTCCAGGTATCCTTTCATATTAGATTCATTCCATGAGATAAGCTTAATTTCATTATTCAATTTTTTTAATTGTAAATCTAATTTGGAATTTTTATTTTTTGGTCAGAATCTTAATGATTAATGAGTCTTGTAATATTTTTTTTCCCTTTTTTCCTTTTGCTTTGTTTTGTTAGGATTATAGAAAGTCTTTCAAAGCATGTTTAATTCATTTTTGGCCAAGTTTAACTGAAGGTGATTTACATCCCAGGCCGAGCCCGTCTCAAGCGTCATCCCATATTATCACTTCTAGTTCCAGCCAAGACCAGGCCAAACTTGGGTTTGGCCAAGAAGCCCAACATAATAACCAATTCAATTTCAAAGACCTCTTTGGATCAAAGTGGAGAACCCTAGTGAAGAAAAACCGAAAAGTTTTCTTTCATTTTCATTTCAGATTTAGCTGAAACATATTGGAAACATTTTATTGGTAAAAAACAAAAAAACAAAAAAAAGAAGCAGTTTTTTCTTTGTTTTCTGAGTGAAAAATATAATTGAAATAAATGGGAACTGGCAGTAAAGGAAGAGAAGAAGAACAAGACGTTATGTCCATACACTCTCCATGCAAAGCTCCCCCTTCATCTGCTTCTTCTCTTCACAAGGTCTCTATCTTTGTACATACACATATATAATTTTTATCATAATTATGTAAGATTTATGTTGATTTTATTAACTTGTTTAAACTTTTTATGGATTATAGGAACAATCACAGGTTGAATTGGAGCTTAGACTGTTAGAAGCTCTTGAAATTTATCCTCCAGTGAAATTACAAGGCAGGTTTTATCAACTAAATTTCACAAATATGAATTAAAGCTGATATTTCAATTTCTTTCATGTCTCTGTTGGAGTGTTAAAGACAATTTCTTATCTTTGGATTTCAAATTGTAATTATTTTATGTTAGTTGTTTGGTAAGAATTAAATGGAAAAAGTATCAATTTCGGTTTAAAAAAGGCGGTTAAGCAATCCTGTGTTTAATCATATTCTTGAATATTCATATTGAGAATTTTGCTCGAAAATGTTCAGTAGTCAATATTTCTTGTTGGTACTAATTTTGGAGTGAAGTTATTATTTTTACTGGTGGTGAAAAAGAAATAGGAGTATCCTTAACATTATACTGAATTGAATTTGGTCCTGCAAATTGTCAATACACTTGGTATTTTATAATCTATTGATTCAACTCTATAAAGGGGAGCTATGATAATCATTGAATGAATCAAATCAACTTTTACATTGGAAGAAAAGTTATACTCAGGAATTAATGCACATTGAGTAATTAACAAGACAATCAAAGAAAAATCAATTTCCATTCAGATCAATTTCCATTTTTGTTCTTTCATTATCATGTTATTTATAAATGGATAAGCAATCAGCAGCTTCTTTGCTTGCAGGCTTACATCGCCACTTTGTTCTTTATGGCTTAATGGAATTTCTACGGAGAAGGTTTGTCTGTTTCACAGGTTTTACAACACTTATTGAATTGACCCTCCATTTTGTTGATGCATAGCCTTACTCATTGCTGTGTTATTTTCACAGCTTTGATCGAAACTTCTCTTCTGATGAGGTTTTGCAATTGCTGGATCAGTTCTATAACTTGGAAATGCTGGTATCTAATTAGTTTACAATCGGTTTTTCTTTATTTCTATTTTCATTATGTGACGAACGTTCTATTTCCCTGCTAAACTTTCTTATCCCAATATTGATTGATGATTGTTCATGTAGACTCAATCGAAATGTCAAGTTCTGGAAATGGGAATTTAAAATATCTAGAATCTTATTCATTCAGTAAGACTAATTATCAAAGTTTAGAATATAATAGCTGTAGCAGACTACATGAAGATATGAGTAGTGATGTTGCATGGGGTGGGGAGAGCGAGAGAGAGAGAATTACTGACAATATTCCTTACGAAACATTGAAATGGTACCAAGGAATTAATTATGTGTATATTTTTGCTCCTACCTTTTTTTTTTCTTTTGGCCAATTACTCTGACCTATTGAAGTGTACATTTTGATCAGTTTTCCATTAAATTTCAGAAACCAGACGATGAGGAGAAAGAAATCCTGAATCATGAGGAAGATTTTTGTTTGTCTCAAAGTTTCTTTGTTAAGGAAGAACCATAACTGATTGTTTCTGTATAGACATTTTGTTTGAACTAATTTGTTCAATCTTTGCTATTATGTTTTAGCTTTTTTAGAAAATTTTAATTAGTGTTGATATGTGGGAGGTTAAAGTTATTTCAAAGATTTTGAGAGGTTAGCTACTTATCTGGAAAAAGTCCGTTTAATAGCTCAACTTACATGATATGCCCCTTTATTCCTTTTTGTTGAAATGATATTATGTAATGAAATAGATACAAGCAAGGAGTGTAATTTTTGACTGAAATTTGGATAAAATTCAATTTTGTTAATATTTAGACAAAAACGATAGAAATTGTTATCAAACTACAGAAATTTTAAATGAAATTTTACCTTATGTTATTTCTTAAAATGTTTTGAGACAATTTGATAAGAATATTTTATCCTCACCTTAAGGATCGGAGTTAAAATATGAATGGATAAATTGAGTTGCTGAGCTAAACTAAGTAAGAAAATTTTGTTGGCTGGGGTAGCAACAGACCCCACTCACCGCAACATACATAGATATGGCAGTGAGTGTAATGCATTATGCATCTAGCATCACAAACAATATTCCGATCAACTTAATTAGGTGGCCAATTAAACAGATCGAAGCCATGTATATCTAAATAAAAAATCGATGAAATTTGGTGACCTACAAAGACAAACATAATTAGCCATACGACGACGTATGGCAGCAACTAATGTACGTGAACAATAACTAAAACAGTTGTATACTGTTTTTGACAGACTTTGCTGCCCTAACCATTCTTGTTCTTGATTAATTACTCTCTAACGCGTCCTGTGTGGCTGTGTCTATATATAAACAAGCACTTTGTGACTTTGTCCATCAAATTTCTAACACTCCACCAATAGAATTATTCAGAGAAAAAAGAGAGTCAAAAGGATGATGAAGCTGATGAGCAACAAGTACGTGAAGCTTCACAAGTGCAGGCTGAAGCAGGATAATGATCAGTCCAAGAGTTCATCTCCGAAACCGAAAAAGGGTGATCATGAGAAGGAGGAGGAGGAGAAGTACCAGCTGCGCGAGCTGAGGGATCATGAAGCCATTATATTTGATGATCATAATAAACAAGTTGGTGGTGGTGGTGGTGGTGGTGGTGACACGCCGAGGAGCACCAAACTTGTGGATGCCATGAACAAGCTCATGAATATTAGGCCAAGAAAACAGCCCTCCAAATTTGCAGCTGCCAACAATAATATTGTTAATGATGTTCCTCATCATCTTCAATCGCAAACATGCATGCATGGTGGGTTTGGCACTTGGGAGGGAGCAACAGATCGAGGCTAAATATTATATATATTGTTTCTTATATAAATATATGTGCTTGTTTAATAGTACTTGAGGCTCATCTCATGATCGAAATGTATTGATAATGACCGTCCTGTAATTGAGTTGGCTGGTTAATAAAATTTCATTCCCTGTTTCTCATAAAAACTAAAAATAGAGTACTACTACTTTCTGATGATATATCTTTGGATTTTCTTGTAATTTATATAGTAAAAATAAATAATAATAAAAAGAAGATGATGAGCTTATGCATGTATATATGCAATTTTCTCTTGGAGTTGGGGAATGCATGAGAGGAGAGAAGGAGGGTGCTAGCTTGATAGATATATGTATACATTCCACATTGCTTAGAAACCACTTAGCTGAGATGTTTATAAGCTAGCCTTGTGCAATTCTCATCTCTTAAGCAATTTTTTTTTTCTTAAGCATGTTTTTGGTTGAGCTTATAAGCCTTTGGACAATCTTTATTTTTTGAGCATGTTTTTGGGATTGAGTTAAGCATGAGCTTCTAACAATCACTAGTGTCAAAAATAAGGTAACTCTTAGGTCTACAGAACTCTAAAAAAATTTACCCTTGTTTCACACTTTTTTTTTGTTTTATTAGAGCATATGTAATGTAATGATCAACATTTCCCCACCTCATCAAGAATTTAAACAAGTTTTAGTTGTGGACTAAAACTTTTGAGATCTCAATCATTTGAATAATTTAATTATATTTTCTGTATTTTTGGACCATCGAAATTTAAGACCTTGCCTATAAGTTATTAGCCATTATACAATATTATAATTTTCTAATTTAGAATGAACATTCTCATAATCATTAATATCGAGCATGACATATTGCTTTCGAACACTTACCAAAGCTCAACGAAAAATTCAGTATGTGCTGTATTAAGAGATGGGTATGTTTATTTATCTTTAAATCTTAGATTTAATTAACATATATCTAATTTTATAATGTGATGTGTGACTGTGTCAACTTCATAACCTAACTTATTCAATACTCGCCTACTATTTCAGATTTCTAATTAATAAATTAAACATAAACAAACAGAGGTGGTAGGGAAATGGGGCAGAAATGCCAAACAAGTTAGGATGGAAAAAAAAGAGAGAGGATAAAATAGAAGAGCGTGAGAAAGCAAGTGAGCACATGAATCCAACCTGATCCATTTCGTGCGGATGAGGGTTTTCTTAATTAAATTACATTCATGTTGTTTTCATTGTTGTTGTGAACACGTACACACATGCACGTTGTGTCGATACTCACTGTTATATATATCACATAGTCACGAGCTATTTGATTGATTAGATGAAGAGCTATTTGATTATTTCTCATGTACTCTGCCCAATTAAAGGTTCATGTATGTATCTGTTCATTAGTTGCTACATGAAATATATATCTCATCATTTACCAAGGGTACGTGCATGATAGATCACATGTTGCAAATGCACATGCCATATTTCTCACACAACTTTATTAAAAGATGTCTCAATTTTAATCCCTTTTCCAATACAAGATATAATAAATATACATATGGTAAAAGAATGTGTAGAGATTTAATGTTCTCAAAGCCTTCCGGTCCTCTTCTCATAAAGTTAATAAAAAAATAAATTCTTTTAAAAGTAAAATAATAATTAAGAAATATATTTCAAACTTTGTGAGAGAAGATACAGAGGAATAGAGTATTTGAGGACATAAGATCTCCACCGGTAAGAGAATAACATATACACCAATTTGCATGGAATCTATTAATGTGATTTGGTGACAACTACATTCAATCAAGAATGGCTATTAGGACTTCTTGTTTATATAAACGTTAAATTTGAAAATTTAAAAAATAAAAACCAGCCGTTGGAGCAACTGTGTTGACCGCTTCATCGACAAGAAGCATGCTAATAGGACCTTATTAAAATTAAAATAAGGCCTTTTTAACGTTTGGACTACATGCATTTAAAATTTAAAATTTAAAATTTTGGTTCTTAGATGATTGAAAAATTGCTACAAAAGACTTGTGCCAAATTTATTAATTTAATTTTCTTCTTCACAACTTCAAAAGAGAAAAAATAAAATAAAAACAAAAAAATGAGCTTCTCTAAACTATGGAATTCTCTTAAAATAAATATTGATGACATTTAATGAAATGAAGAGAAAATGAGACGATGATAAAAATAGAGAATAGAGGCTACAGCTCCTCCAAAATAACAGTTTAGTCATTTAAACCATAATTGAACATGTACATGGGTATGACAGCATGGCCAAACAAGGAACATGTACCGATTTACATGGGTGAGTGGAAGTGGACCCTGAGTCCCAAAAACTCGAAAATCTCGCATGAACACAAGGAAGCAAGAAAGCCGGGATTGGAGTATCAGACCCAACAACGCGTTTGCTTGCACTGTCCTTGGACTCACACTGAAACATGTCCAAATATATTAATACAGGCCAGTGGTTTGATAGAGACAAAGACATGTAGACAAACCCCTCCGTTTTCTCTCTCTCTCTCTCTCTCCATCTTTCTTCTTCGTATTCAAATAAGCAGCCTGCTAAACCCACCCCAGGCCGATCCCATTAGTTATTTCTCACCTACTCTACTAACTTCCAGGTACCCATTAATTACCTTTGTTTTCCTCAGTTGGGTTTTCTAGTATCATGTTGAATTGTTCAAATTTGATAGGTTTTGATTGATTTGTTTATTTGTTTTAGTATTTTCTTTTCCCTTTCCCTTTTGGCTTGATTTTGTAGACTTTTTCTTGGTATGGTTGTCTTATATTTTCAGTGACTTATTCTGTGATTAAAAGATTTAAAAGTTTGTTCTTTCTTGTACTAATTGTAGATTTAGTCATTGATCAAGCAAGGTACCTTCTCTGGGTTCCCTTATTTGGTTGTCTTGTTTCCAATTTCATCTCAGTTTTGTACAATTAGACTTTGAATTTATTGTTTCTCTTTGTTGTACCAAACAGAATTCATATGTCATAGATGCAATCTCAGAAGTTTGGTGATGATGATTTCTGGTTGTTGATTTGGTAGCAATTATAGTTCACTTTCCGAGCTACAAATCCAATATTTGGATCTTACATCTTCAAAGTAAAATATAGAGGGGTTTGACTTGGATATATGGTGCTCAACTTTGCAGATCAGATCTTATGTATTGAGTTAAGAGTTAAGACATTCAATAGAATTAGATATTGGTTTTGAGGAAGTGTTAGGAAGGAATCAATTGGTCTATATGGGAAATACTTGTGTTGGACCGAGCATTTCCAAGAATGGATTCTTTCAATCAGTTTCAGCTGTAATATGGCAAAACCGGACACCAGATGATTCATCTTCTCATCATACAAATGGAGAAACCATCAGTGAGACACCACCAAAGGAACCTGAGTCACCTCTGCCGGTACTAGACAAACCACCGGAACAAGTGACGATACCAAAACCAGAAACTGAGCCAAAACCAGAAACTGAGCCAAAACAATCCACAAAACCCAAGAAGCCACCACATATGAATAGGGTCTCTAGTGCAGGACTTCGTGCTGGTTCTGTATTACAAACGAAAACCGGAAAATTAAAGGAATTTTACAGTTTGGGGAGGAAACTGGGACAGGGGCAATTTGGAACAACGTTTTTGTGTGTGGAGAAGGCGACGGGGAAAGAGTATGCATGCAAATCGATTGCAAAAAGGAAGTTAATAACTGATGAGGATGTGGAGGACGTAAGGAGGGAAATTCAGATCATGCACCATCTGGCAGGGCACCCAAATGTTATATCTATTAAGGGTGCTTATGAGGATGCTGTAGCAGTTCATGTTGTTATGGAATTGTGTGCAGGAGGTGAGCTCTTTGATAGGATTATCCAGCGTGGGCATTATACAGAAAGAAAGGCAGCTGAGCTAACTAGGACAATAGTTGGAGTTGTGGAAGCTTGCCATTCATTGGGAGTTATGCATCGAGACCTTAAGCCAGAGAATTTTCTTTTTGTCAGTCAGGAGGAGGATGCACTTCTCAAAACTATTGATTTTGGATTATCCATTTTCTTGAAGCCAGGTAATTCTGGTAGTGCGGGTTTGATATTATTAGAATTGCTTTTGAGATATTCTTTTATTTGTGTCATTTCAGATATAATTCTCAAGGTTATAAGTTTATCATGCCTCTACAAATTGAAAGTATACGGTCAACTACAATGTCTAGCATAAACCTAACCACAGAGAGTGTTCACTGTATTTAATTGTCCATCTAGCTCGCATCATCTTTAAACTCTGGATCTTTCCACTCACCAGTCTACAATATCCTTTGAAGTATATTCAATCATGTTTTAACAACTCATGGCTTTGGCTTGAACTTTCAAATGTTTTGGACCATTAAGCTATTGCACCGCATGTCTCTGAAGGAACCATTGATTCAAGGCTATAACTTTAATCATAGTTGACTCATAAATGCCTGGGAAATGGAATACCAGATGCCATATTTACCTTGTACTCCCATTTTTAGAAGTGCAATAAAATTTTAAGTGTATTCAAAATTATGACTAAAAGATTTGATTCTGGAATCCAATGCAGTTCTGGTTGGACTTTTAAATGGCCTGCAATAGGTAGTTTTAATAACAGGGGCAGTCTGAAAAAAGAAAATTATAATTACAGGGGCAAGACGGAGATACGACTCGTATGTTAGTTTCCTTGGGTTCTCTTAGAAAAGTAATAATTTTGACAATGAGATTGAGCAGGTCTGGCTGAATTTTAACTGGCCACAAATAGGTAAATTTTAATAACACTAGCAAGCTCTGTCCCAAAAAAGTATTAATAAAGGGGCTTGTTAAGTCCAAAAAGAATAATAATAATAACAACAGGGGCAAGACTGAGATACAATTCCATATGTTAAATTCCTTGGGTTCTCCTATAAAATTATAATTTTGATAATAGATTGTAGATCAGAATTTGCCATTCAATAAGTCTTGTGTATAGGTCACATTCACAAAAGGTCACTGAAAAATGATCAAAGTCTTGTGTATAGGTCACATTCAATAAAGTTCAGTGAAAAAGATTCACTCTAACATATGGTTTAACTTATATTTTATGAATGGTTTAAGACTTTATGAATTATATGGGAAAGTGAGAGTTTAGATCAAATGGTTATGTTTGATCGAAACAAGTTGATTTTTTTTTTTTTTTGTGGATTTAAATTTCCAGTCAATATATGTAAGAGATTGGTCAATGGCATTGCATCTTTTCTCTCGGTTTCATTCAATAGCAAAAGGCACAACTTGTGGTTTTGAATAAACAGATCCTCTGTTCATGTGCTTGTTTCATTTCCTCAGAGAAAAAATAATTTCCCCGAACTAACTACCCTCTTTTTAAATTCGACAAGAGTTCTGGTTTTGGAGAGCTTTGATATCACTATATTCCTAAATACTCGAATAAGTGTTAGCTGTAATGATTGCAAGAGGCATCACATTCACCTATGACATTTGAACAAACATATCTTCTGTTCATGTGCGTGGCTTATTTCGTCTAAGAAAAAGTAATTTCAGCCAAGCCACCCATCTTTATAGTTGGGAAAAATTAAGGTTTTGCAGAGCTTTGAATACACTTTATTCCTACTGTAGGTTCATGGTCATGATTTTTTAACATATATTGACTTTCACTTTAAGCCAACATTGTTCCACTCTGGTAGGTTCCCTATGGCTTCATGATTTTTCAACCCCTGACTAAAAAGCCAAGGGAATCAAAGATGTATTTGTGTGTGTGCATGTGTGCGCGTGTGCATGCTCGCGTGAAGTGGGGGGTTAATCTTTCACCAGTATTACTTCTTTTAGTTTTCTCTATTGGTTAAACTCTCTGTTTCATTGGTTGCAAGAGGACTGGTAAAAAACTCCCATAGCATATATGACTGAACCAGTATGAACTTCTAGGATTCATTAGACATGATTTAATGATAATACATATAACAATATGTTACTACCCCTACTTCCGCATATAACCCTGTTTTGGATCTGCTTGCTTTCCAAGTTATGGTTAGTTTTGGTAAAGCATGCTGCTTTTCAGTGCTCTTTTGGCTCCGTGGTGCTTTAGTTTGTTTACTGAATAAACTACAGAATTAAACTCTTCAGAAATTAATAAAAGATTCATGGTTGTCTCTGCAGGAGAAAAATTTAGTGATGTGGTTGGAAGCCCATATTATGTTGCACCAGAAGTTTTACGAAAGCGCTATGGCCCAGAAGCAGATGTTTGGAGCGCTGGAGTGATCCTTTACATTCTGTTAAGTGGGGTACCTCCATTTTGGGCTGGTGGGAGCTTTTGACTTGATATATATTTTATTCTTGATCTTGTTTCATGCTTTAATGAATAATAATCTCACTTTTGCTGATTATAATCATTTCATCTTTTTTTTTTTCTCTTATTCTTACTTTACTTTTCTTCTTTATGATTCCACAGAAAATGAGCAAGGAATATTTGAACAGGTTCTGCATGGTGAGCTAGACTTTTCATCAGACCCTTGGCCTAGTATCTCTGATGGTGCCAAAGATTTAGTAAGGAAAATGCTTGTCCGAGACCCTAAAAGGCGGCTAACTGCACATGATGTTTTGTGTGAGTCTCTTTGTTGTTTTTTTTTGGTTTATTTATTTATTCTTTTAGGATTGTTGGTTCTGATATTGATGATTTTTTATTTATGGCTAGGGCATTGGATTAATTAGAACCCTTTTTTCTACTGAAACACAAAATTGTACTGAATTCTTTCAGATCAACATTGAATTGCTCTATTTGGAGCTTTCTAGGTCATAATTTTATGCCTTGAGTACTCTTCTGGACTTTAAGGTTACATTTTAATCCTTAGTATTGCTGTTCTGTCCAAAAAGGATAAAAGAACATGGAAGTTGAATAAAAACAGGTGCAAATCTGACTACTGAGCTATTTTCCCATTGATGTTTGCCTTTATGGGTTCTGTTGTGAGCTCTAATGCACAAAACATGTACCACAAATACTTAAAAGCAAAGACGAGTTCCACACCACCTCATTTGCAAATCATGTGTCTTATCAGCATTTGTTTATTTTCCTGGTATTCTAGTCTTTATAATATGCAATATAAGGTTACTGTAGATATGTTTTTTAGTGCTTAAAAGCCAATGTGTAGTTTTACCTTGATGTTAAGGTAGTTGAAGTTGGATCTTATTTTTTAAACTCCACAGAAAATCCTGAGTTGATCACTTCTGCTGCTACACTTGCAATTATCAGCATTTCTAATATATATGAACTTTATTTTGATTATAATTTGGTTTTAGGTTTGGCTTTGCCGTTTAATTGATTTGGGAGTTTCATTGCATGCAGGCCACCCCTGGGTACAAGTTGATGGTGAAGCTCCTGATAAGCCTCTTGACTCTGCAGTTCTAAGTCGCTTAAAGCAATTTTCAGCTATGAACAAGCTCAAGAAAATGGCTCTCCGAGTAAGCATCTGAATGTGCCAGACACAAACATTAGCTCTTCGGAAGGCTCAATATTTGGAGTTGATGCTTAATATTTATCTACATGCTTAATTAATAACTTAAATCTAACACTGTATTTTGCAATTTTCTTCCACAAAGGATGATATTTTCTTTTTTAATTCTTTGGCAGGTCATTGCAGAGAGCTTATCGGAAGAAGAAATTGCTGGCCTGAAAGAAATGTTCAAGATGATAGACACTGACAACAGTGGTCAAATCACTTTTGATGAACTTAAGGCTGGTTTAAAAAGATTTGGAGCTAATCTTAAGGAGTCTGAAATTTATGATCTAATGCAAGCAGTAAGTATCAGATCAAAGTGTAGGTCTTTGTTAAGGGTGGTTTTATAACTTATACCCAGGAATTACTAAGCACACAACACCCACCTAAACACACCCCCCCCACCAACAAAAAAAACCACACACAAAACACCCAAAAAAACCACCTTTTAAAAAAAAATTTTAATCTCATTTTAACAAAAGTGAAACTAAATAATAAAAAAAGAGAGAAAAAATTCATCCTTCTCCCTCTTACCCTCTCCCTGCCACTCTATACTTTCCCTTCCCGTCTGGCCAGTGCTTTGCACTGGTCATGGTGGCCAATTTTTTCCTTTTTCTTTTTTAAAGAAATAAAAGAAGATTGAAGTTTTTGTTATCAGAAAAATTAGTTGAGGGATAGAATAGTTATTGTTTCGGGCGAAAGCAATTAGCTGGGCTCAAATAGAATGACCCCTTTTTTATAGGATAGAAAATTTTGAGATGGGCAAATTAGAGATGCACCCCTTGTGATTAGCCCAAAAACAAAGCAGACCTGTGGTTTAGAGACACTAGTAGCATTTGTGGTTTAATAAATTGGGTACATGAATAAATTCGTTTAATGGTAGAGGTGAAATGATAAGAATAAGAAGTTTTGCATTTGCTCAAAATGATTTCTGGTTTGAAAGTTTTGGGGGATCAGAAGATTTGGAGTTTGTTTTGGTAGTGAAAGTTTTTCATAGGTAATAACTCTTGTTTAAACTGATAAATAGGCAAAATTGTCATGATAGAAGTAATTTGATGGTTTATGTTTATGTTAACGCCTAAATATAACAGAGCAAAAAACTTGAGGTATAAGTGTCACAAATGAAACCATAGGGTTTTGCGTGTTTTGTGTTTGGGCGTCACCATAAGGGGTGTGCCTGTAGTTGAGCCAATTAAACTTTTATCTATCTCTGGTGTATATTTTTATTTTAGAATTTGTTTCTCAAATAGAGTAAAAGTTGATAATAGAATATTAAACAGATTGTTTATGATCATAAATTAATGCATCTTCTGATTTACAGGCAGATGTGGATAACAGTGGAACCATCGATTATGGGGAGTTCGTAGCTGCAACATTACATCTAAACAAAATTGAGAGAGAAGATCATCTATTTGCAGCTTTCTCCTACTTTGATAAGGATGGAAGTGGCTATATTACTCCAGATGAGCTTCAACTAGCTTGTGAGGAGTTTGGCGTAGAGGATGTTCGCCTCGAAGAAATGATACGAGAAGTTGATCAGGACAATGTAAGTAATTTTATTTTAACAAATACAGCATTTGTTTTTAAATGAAATTGGGAAGTAGTTGAATGAGCTATCTCTGGCATAGAAAGATGATGTGGCTCAAAATAAGACTTGAATCCTATGCTTCAATTCTCTTATCAACATGAAACATGGCTGAATTCAATAGGAACTTCTTTACTATCTGTGGTAATTATTTGGAGAGTAATACAACAGGTCTGCATATTTGAAGAGTGATGTTAGATGCACAAAGATTTTTGCAAAATTTTATTTATTATTGACATGACAGTTTCATTTCAGTTATTATCCATACGAACTTAAGAAGCATGCTAAATGCACCAAATTAACCAATGTGATTCTTTTGGCTCGCCAATGTCAGTTTATGAAACAGATTTTGTTACACTCGAAACTGTATATCAATAGTATTTTGCTTATATTGACCCATAAACCTTTAGTGACTGATTAGGAACCAATTTGCATGCCACTTGGTCAAACTGCATGTTTTCTCTGCGAGAGCTTGAAACTGGCCTAGTTGCTTTAAGTAATGAATTTCAAACAAAATTAGTGACTTCAATGTCAAGCAAAAGCTCTTTCACTATAATGGTAATGGTGTTTGAAATAGTGAAGTGGATTTGAGGTTTAGACTTTTTATGATCCAAAAGGGGAACGAGCAGTTCAAGAATCTGCGCTTTTCTTTGTTGCATTATTTTATCTATAATGGACATTTATTCTATAGGGAATAAGTTCTGTCAAGCCAACTTTCTAATATTTTTACATGCGAGTTTGAACTTGTAATTTTATTATTGCAGGATGGACGTATAGATTACAACGAGTTTGTGGCCATGATGCAAAAAGGAAATTTTGCTGGCCCGGGTAAGAAGGGCCTGCAAAGTAGCTTCAGCATTGGCTTTAGATAGGCACTTTAAATTTAGATACATAGGTAGCAAAAGGGTTTCATGCTTCTTTCTTCATTGTTTTGAGGTATTAAAAGTGTGCTCAACAACTGCTCATTTCAGGATGCAGCCCGGAATTTTCGGTTTTCTGTTCTGAATTTACTAAGACTTCCACAATGAAGGGATTTTGCAGCTGAAAGTCAAGCCCTTTCTATCTTGTATACAGTGAGGAGGAAATTTTTATTGGCATATGTTTATTTTTTTGACATCCATAATCAATACATGCATACCTTGGATGATTTGATAGACACATTCTGATAGTAAAACCAGTCATGGGACATGCAGGTTCGTTTGTTTTTCTTTCTTACAATTCTTGTTTTCAAAATTGTGAAGAAAATTCTGTGAAAACAACATATTAAACAAGTTTTCAAACTCAGATTGAAAAAAAAAAAAAAAACATAGAAAACAAGGCCTAAAAGGAAAACAAGTTTTGCAACAGTGCTTGAAATAAATAATTTTCCAGATAAAATTTATCTTTTCATCCATGGTCTTGGGGGAGGAAGTACGAGGCTGATTTCATTTCCTATAGGCCAAAAGCACGTATAAACTCTGAGGAAGTCGTAATCACCTGTATATGGTTTGGAGGTTTCTACAAAACAATGGCATTCCGAAAAACTCTGGTCACACCCCCATTTTTACTCACTTTATCCACCTATACACTTTCATTCAAAGAAATCATATATTAACTTTGAATAAAATAACAAAATACGAACAATAAAATTGGAAGGCAGATCAAAGGTCCTCTTCTCGTACCTTGCTGGAGGAGGAAGGAGGACCTCTTACCTGCTTTTACTTTTCTTTTTCTTTCTTAGTTTTATTCAAAGAGTAAGATTGGAATTTTTTAGAAAGAAAATATGTAGGAGGGTAAAGTGAGAAAAAAAGGGGTATAACTTCAAATTTGTTTAGCAAAAGAGAAAAATTATTTCAAAGTGACCATTTTCATATTGAACAAAAAGAAAAGAACCATCAAAAGTTAAAGGGCAAGACTAGAGGTATTAATTTGCATCTAAATATTTTTGACAAAGGAGAACTTCTTAAAAATATGATCAATGGACCAATTTAGTGGCATTTATTTTTATTTTTACTTATGTCTCAAGCTCGAATCTCACTCTCTAAGTGAAAAAAATGAAAATGATCAATAGATTTAATCGTTTGAATACAAAAACCAAAAGATGGGACTTAAAAAAAGCCTAACGTATTAATACGACCAAGCATTAAAAATTTGTTTTAGTATAACAAGCTAAACTGTTGGTTAATGAGTCAATCAGTGAATAAGAGCATGACTTGGATCATCACATTTTTGTTTCATATTTGTTCATATTTTGTGTGCTTTCAAATTTAATACATTTTACCTTCAGTTTTCTAACAAATGTGTGTTTTCAAATTTAATACATTTTTCTCAACTTTTGCTTACCAACTAATGTGGCGTTGCAAATAATATCTCAGTTTTTTATTTGTTACAAATAACTAAGATGTCAAGTGAGTTTATATATGAACAAATAAAATATTATCACATTAGTTGAAATCTAAAAAGTTGGAATAATAGTTGGTATCTCATTGTAGAAATCGGATAAAGGATGACATTCTTGGTAATTTGATGTAAATGTGTACTTGAAATCGGATTTAGTTTCTCTGTCTTTACATAAGGTGCTGTTGTGCCTTTCATCAACTTTAATATACTCATATAATCCAACAACTTATAACATACCACATAAGCTAGTATGCCTAAAAATAATAAGTCGTTAAATTTATATGAGTGGATTAAATTTGATGAAAGACACCAGCAACACTTGCCTAAAACAGAGAACCCTTAATCCGTTGAGAATCTTTGTTACAAAATACATAACTTATAAAAAAAATCATGAATGAGATTTATATAATTATAGAAAATTACATTTAAATTGGGTGTTGAAATATTTAAAATATTGCTATTGATTTTGAAATTTTTTATTTTCTATACAGCGATCTGTTGGGTTTAAACATATCTGTAAAGAGAAATATGTCACCCAAGGTTTAGCAGAAATTGATGGTAGTATTTTAGGTTCTGTGTTGGTTTTCATGCTTCCTCATGTGGCTAATTGCATCTTGCATCCATTTGATATTGTTTTTTTAATTATCCGATAGAGGTGGCATATGTTTCTTCATACAAACAAAAAAATAAAAAAGTTAATGGAGGGAAAAATAAAATATTGCATTTGTCTAGATGATCATTATTATTATTTTTTGAGTGATTGTCTGCAATATGATCATTTATTTCACATAAGGCATGATGCGGTAATTTTCATTCATTCAAATTTAAGCTTACTTTATACGAAAATATTCTATGTGATGATAACATTAAGTGACATATTAATATAGTATTAGAAATTCACTCATTTAAGACACATGTGCAATTCATTCACGTATAATAACTTGAGTAGATTCATAATACCACGACGGCATATCATATGATATTATTGCAACACACAATATTTATACCTCATTTATTTCTAATAAATAAGATATTGATATGTATACATGAACTAATTTTGTTTTGTATTGATTTTTTGTCTAAAACTACATTGTTTTAAATATAATAATTTGGTGAAAAAAAGTGATGAGTTGGAACATATTGTCTTGTAGAATAAACACTTTCCCTTACTTGGGAGTTGTGAAGTGTGAACAATAGATGGATGATGGATGTAGTCTCTCTCTACAAGTAGTTGAAAAAGCTAGTTTATGTTGCCACTTGGGACTTGGAGCACCCCAAAGTGCTTTCTCAACTTTGTGCCTTTTTATATGGTTGTCAAGGAATCAAGCATGACATACTCATTGTATTATTTGGGGCTTAATCGTAAATACCCAAAATACCATTCTTAATTAAATACCCAATCAAAATTTATAAAAAATACTCTCCTCATCTCCCCCGTTTGATGCTCACAATTCCATACATTTTAGTTTTGCAAAAATGCCCTCACACTTTTGTGAAAATTGAACACAGCCCTCAATCCACCCCACGGATCACTTTTGATTATTTTAGTCACCCAGTCGATCTAAATATCATAAATTAAAGATTGCATTAAAGACACAAATCTATGCTAGCATAAGATACGGTTTTTTTGTTTGTTTTAAAGTCCAAAACAACAACCCAACTTTCGCCCAACGCACCTGCAAAACCACGATGACATGCCAATTTATTTTATGAGTTGAGCGCTCAACACATTCACCGAGCTCTCGATAAGATTTACTGAACGCTAAAAAATTACTCATTTATTTATTTTAAACTACTAAGTGCTATGTGCAAAAAACAAGAACAGATATAACGTGAGCTTTATTTATACAAAGTAAACTTATTTAACAATGTAAACTTTTAGGTGAGCTTTATTTGAATAAAGAGTCCAAAAGTAGACTTTAGAGTTATTAATAATATAAGATATAAAAATATATTCTTATTAGTTCAATAATATTTCTCTTAACTTTGTTGAAAAGAATTTCACATTCGAATCTCATTTCTCAAGAGTATTCTTACTTTCAAAATATATTATTAATATTATTATTTTTTATATGAAATTACTTCACCTTCTATTATTTTTTGTTTTTATTCTTCATACACTAACTCTCTCACATATCCCATTATCCTAGTTTTAATTATTATGTTAACTTTCTAGTTTTTTCTTCTAAAAAACCCAATAAAATTGGTAATAACTTGTGTCATCAACGGTGGGGATGCCTTAGCATCTACAAAAATATATAAAAAAGTAAATTTGGATACAATTATAACTTGAAAGACTTAATTGGATGATGCTATTAAACTCGATTTTTATAAAAATGTTCTCACATGAAGTGGATTCCATTGGATGATGCCACACTCTTGTCGGTCTCGTTATTAAGAAAAAAAATTGCTATCAATTATGGTTATTTATTAAAATAACCTTTTTACTTTTAGTGTTTTTTTCTGTTTTATTGTAGACAAAATACAAAAATAAAATTACCGAAAATATATGAGGTGCGTAGGCGTAGAATAATACGTAGTCTCCTCCGTAGACACTCAATACCCAAACGAAACCCGTCAAATAATTTCTCATTTCCGTCGCTCGCTCTCTCTCAAATATCATATATACACATAAACATTACATATTTTAGTAAATATCATATCGACCCCTTTCGTGTTTCGCAGCTTTCGCTCTCTGAGCAATTAAAAACCTTAAAATTTGCTATCGCATCCTTTTGCTTTCTCAACCCCCAAAAAAATTGAAACCCTAACGCGCTCTCTCTCTCCTCTCTCTCATGGCGACGCCCGCACGGGAAGAGAAGCAGAAGCAGCCCTACGAAGGATTGGGCGGCGGAGGGAAGTTCCGGAAGACGCCGTTTCGGAGGTCCACCCAAACCACGCCGTACGATCGCCCGCCCACCGCTTTGCGAAACCCTAGCACCGACACCAATGGCGGTTGGATCTCGAAGCTCGTTGATCCGGCTCAGCGTCTCATCACCTCTAGCGCCCACCGGCTCTTCTCGAACGTCTTTCGCAAACGCCTACCTCCTCCGCCTTCGATAGGTTCGGCTTTTGCTGTTTTCGAAACCGCATTAAGTTACTATGCTATGGGGTTTTTGGGTTTCTCTGTTTTGGGATAAGTTTTGGGGGCTTTTGTTTGGGTTTAATGTGGGAGTGTTAAGGTTTTGGTAGCTTTGGTCGCCTTTGTTCTGTTTTTGCTGTTTTCAAAAGCAATATTTTTTTTGTCCATAAATGGTAATTACTTTTCAGTTTGCTTAACATTTTATGTTTTGGGGCCAGATTATGATGGTTAAATTTTGGTATTTGGTTGCTTTAAGCTGTGTCATAATAGAGTTGTTTTGCTCGCCCTCCGCCTAAATTTTTGTTTTGTGTTGTGGAAGGAGCTTAATTTCCTTGACATTTTTCGTTGTGGAGCTAGGTATGTGACATTTCAAGTTTGTTGGGTCCTTTAGGAAACACCTGGAAATTCATTAACGCTCTATGAAAAACGTTTGTAGTTGTTGCAGAATCTAAAATCCAATTGGGTCATCCAAATTTTGAATAATACATGCACTGTTACACTATTACGAACTGACCAAAAAATCTACACCATTAGGAAGACCTATATTCTTTGCACCGCTTCTGTCTACTGCTTATTTAAAATTTTAACTGGTAATTTGGTAGATTTTCACTCTTTTTATCTTTGTCTTTTACTTCAATATGGTCTTTGATGATGGGTTCTTATCCAAAAGCCCCTGTTGAGCTTTTTTTTGCTTACTATTCTCCCTTTATATATTATCCTTATTTCTTTCACTGAGTTGTCTTCTAGATTTTGCTTTTGGGGACACTTTGAAGTGCTTGAGAATATGTAAAATCGCTCGTTTTAGGAAGCTCTCTTACAGGATATACCTCCTTTAGTGGTCCACTGTGACTTTTAGTCTAAGGTGGTTTTTGACCCCGTTGGTTCTTAAATTGAGATAGAATGCACTGGGATTGTCATTTGAATTTGCTCTCCACTTGTTGCATGTATGTCAATGATATTTCCTATGCTCTGTACTTTCTATTATAATTCAGTAAGTATTCATGTTTTTAAGGATGATTTTCTATGATGAAATTTATTCTCTTCCTTGTTTTCTTTGAGCTTAGGAATGTGATTGCCTGTTTGGTTTCTTTACAAATGATTTCATTAATTTAATCTTCTGCTACTTTAACAGAGGTAAATCATGGAGCAGCGGTTAAAGACAAGGAAGAAGTTGCCATGGTAAGTGTAATTGTATTATCTTATCTATTGGTATTCTTTGCATTCATTGTGCTTTATTTTAGTAACTAGGGTGGTTTACTTTTTATTTTATTAGTAAGCTATACTCATTGTTTTGTTAGACATCGTGTTTGAGTCTTATTAGTGTAGCAAGCTTTTCTTCTTCTCTCCTATTATTAAAGATTTTGATGATCAGCATAGTATCATAGTTTTAAATTAGAAAGTTAGGTTAACGAGAATATTTGGCTGCCTGATGCTCCATATGTTGGGTCTCCTCGTAGAATAATTTAGGGGGCTTAAGGGAATATCCCAAATTTCTTGTTAGTGGACATACTTGGCTTTATTTATGGGTAAAGTTCTGTTGAGGGACATGATCTTGGTATCTAGTTGATCCATTGATAAAAATCTAGAAGTGATAAGAAGAAAATGTTTCTAATCTCAAGAAATGAGAGTTAAAAAAAAAAAAATGGCCTATTGCATGAGGCTTCTGCTGATGTGGAGTCTTAGTAGTGCAAGACACAAGCAACTAAAGCCCTGTTTGCAGAGAGATTGTGTCTGCTACTCACACCTTTGATCACCAGGCCACATGGGGCAAACCATTCTGTTGTGCCTAGGCGCATCCATCCAGTGAGAGTTAGCTATTGTTTTTTTTTTCTTTTTCCTAATTTTGTGCCAATTAAAAATTATTTTCATTGGGTTATGGTTGGTATACTATCATTTATTGTTTACGTGCAACCATTTTTAATCTCATCTCATCTCATCTCTTAGGTTATCTACGGTTTAGGTTTTAGTACTATTTTCTGTAATTTTTTTGGTTTTAATATTATTATTCTGTAAGCATATCATCTTGATATGACTCTGTTGTATGCAAATTTGCCTGTAAAGGATCCTCCTGGTGTGCAGAAAGGTGCCATTGATCAAAGTGCTGGTCCAAGTACTGCTACTGATGGAGAGGGGTTCACTGAGCTTGAGCAAATATTAGAGCAGAAAACCTTCACTAGGCAAGTTGTTATATACTTCTTATTAGTATGTTTTGTTAATCTCACATAGAAATTACTTATAATAATAATCTAAATGCAGCCTTCCGTCAGGAAATCTGTGTTTGCTGATACACTCTGGGTATATTGAAAATTATTTGTATGATTTATGAAAAACCAAACAAGAAATGTTAAATGGATGCTTGGAAAAGGAAATAGAGAATGATTTATGGCGATAATGTGTATTTGGTGGTGGCTTCATGTTTTCTTTGATTATAATGTTTAATTTATGGGCAACTTTGCAATCCAATGCCTTCTTTCCCTCCCTCCATTCCAGAAATGAACACCCCTTTGGGGTGGGGTGGGTGGGGGGTTAAGAGATGATAAGGTAAACTTTCCAATAAACTTAATTAATGAATTGGGGTTGTTTATGATGTTTTCATTTATAGTTTCAACAAGTCCATTCTTATTATTTTGGTCAGTGCATTCCCTGGTAGTGGTATGCATTAACAGCAATGACTAGTAATTTTTGTCATGATTTCATCTGTGCCTCTTCTGGGACTTAGAACTTGTTTTTTTAACATGTGCATATTGTGATGCTGAATGTTAATCACTATGCAGAACTGAAATTGATCGATTGACAGCACTATTACATTCAAGAAGTGCTGATACACCAATTGAAGAGAAAAGGTCTGAAGTGATACCTTCAAAGCCAGTAGTCTCTCATTACAGAAAGGAAGAGTTTCCTAAAACTCCAGCGCAAGACAAAAATGGGATTGAGAGCCACATTGTTTCAACCCCTGTTGTCAATACAAGTGTATGATAACCTACCTTTCATTCATGTACATATGGTTCATGAGTTTTGCAAAAGATGTGGTGCTTGTGCATGCTACTCTTGAATATAAATTTTTGTGAAATAATAATTCTTGTTACATATTGCACTTTGGCACTTTTTTCTCATTTAGTGGTTGAAAATGTCTGCAGGGCCTTGATGAGGATGTTGCTTCACCTGCAGAGCTTGCAAAAGCATACATGGGCAGTACTTCTAAAGTGTCCCCATCAATGCTAGGTTGGCAGAGTCAAGCACTCCGTGATGATTCACCTATTTTGAGTAGTGTTCCATTTCCTTCAAAATCGCCAATAATGTCACTTGTGCCGAGGAATTCTGGCCATGTTGGGGCTCCAGAAAATGGTTTTGTGACCCCTAGATCTCGAGGTAGATCTGCTATATACAGTATGGCTCGAACACCATACTCCCGTGTTCGCACCACTAGTACATTCAAGGTTTGTTTTCTATGGAATATGGTGCATTTCAGGGGTTCAATTTTAGGGTTTGGATTCAAACTCTTATATTGTTTTGCTCATATTTCAGGGTATTGGGTCCACAGTTGATAATTATGGTGGGCCATCATTGTCTCAGTCTTTATGGGAGCAAACCCAACCTTCTGGATCTAAACAAGGGGTATAAAATCTGAATGTTGTCAAATGATACTTTATATTGTGGGCTTCACCTCACGGTGTCACTGGATTTGTTTGTTTTATTTGTAGGCCTTAAAACGCAGAATTTCAGTCTTGGACAATGACATAGGATCTGTGGGTCCCATTCGTAGAATTCGTCAAAAGCCTAATCTTCTTTCTTCAAGAGGCTTGAGTTCACCGGGATCCAGCAGTACTGCTTCTATTCTTGGGACCAGAATAAGTTCTGAGGCTGCTCAAAACCCATCATCTTCAAAACAGAAGCCACTTTCATTGGGTGAAACTAGGTTTATTCAAACTAAAGCCCTATCAGAAAATGGGGACAATGCAGTTCCCAGGACAAGTTTCTCTGCTGTTCCTTCAAAATCCAGCGAGATGGCTTTTAAAATACTGGAGCAGCTGGATAAGTTGGTCTCTCCTAAAGAGAAATCATCCAATCCCAAGCTACTTACTGTGAGGGACAAATCACCAACTAAGCTGTCACCGTCCATGTTACGTGGTCAGGCTCTGAAAAGCCTGGAGGATGTGGATTCGTCAAAATTTCTGGATAATGTCCACAATAGCAATAATAAATTGGATGCTTCATTTGATCAGTTGATACCAGATGCTCAAGAAGTCATTTCTCAAAAACAGGACAAGGGTAAAGAAAATGGGCCATTGAGGATTGCTGCTCCTTGTGACAATTCAACTACAGTAGTGAATGGTGTAGATTCCACAACAGACAAGAAGGATATTGTGCCCAATGATAATACTGCAGTTTCTGCTGCATCAAACTGTATTGCTCATCCTCCACAAAAGAAGCGGGCATTCAAGATGAGTGCACATGAGGTATAGTGGTGCTTTCTTATCTTCTTTGGTTTTCGGATAATTTTAGGTATCTTGCTTTCTTCGACCGAACTAAGTTTTAGTTATTTTTCTTTTCTTTCTACTACTTTGAAATCTGACCTGAAGTGACTAGTTCAGGTTACAGTTTGATCGTATTACTGATGGGGTTGACCTTTGAGATTATAAGATACCGTACATGGATCAAAAAATTTTACACGTTCATGTGGAAATTAAATTCAAATTTCATGAATTTTAATTAAAATTGTTACTAGATCTGGTATTTTTTAATTTGAAAAAATGTATATTATTAATATTATTTGTTATTGTGTTCCTTTTTCCACACATTTTCATATCACTTTTTATTAATAAATTTTAATGTTATGGATATGGTCATATGCTTCAGCGTTATGATATGATCCTATATAAATTTCAACGTTATGACTATGTTCTGTAGGATTTCCTGGAGCTAGATGATGATAGCTATTCAAATGGGGTTGCATCTGATTTATTGGCTGATGGGAGAGGGAAGGTGGATAACTCTTTGACCGAGAGGAAGAGTGTTGCTACTGCACCTGTTACGCTGGAGAATCCTCCAGTTGTTTCTGAACTTAAAACCCCTGCATCTTCTCCAGTAATCCAAAAGACTGATCTCGGAACCACTGGCGGGTCTGTGCTTGCTGAGAATAGAACCATCTTCTCTCCAAGTGCATCTTCATCCAGCATGATTGTCTTGCCCACCATGGTAGCCAGCCAGCCATCTTTCATGTCTGATAAAGTTGCTCAACCAAAAGAATCAAATTCTGGTACTCCCATATTTAACTTTGGGAGTAAAGATACCTCAACGAAGGATTCGGATGTTTCACAGCCACAGTTTACTCATGCTTCATCACCTACAGTTCGGGAATCTGTCGACGCAAAATTTGGTGCCTTTTCACACCCCAAACCTGAAAGCTCAAGCAGGTCAGAGTGTATTTCATTTCTTATTATTATTGTTGGTAGATTTAGGTGGATGTGGGGGTTCTGTTTAGGGTTTGTAGATGGGTTGTGTGGCTGATCCTGTGATGGGTGCTGATTGATTGCATAATGAAAAAAAAAAAAAAAAAGCACTTTTTTCCTTTAGTTTAAAAATGTAACCAGTGGTTTTCTGTGGAGAATCTGGAGATCATCTATGTGCCTTTTGTTCCAATATTTGATCTAAACTTATTGATGATATTCTGATTTTTATTTTGCACACAAGTGTTTATTATGTTATTTATCTTTTTATCTGCAGTGTATCTACAGTTGCAGCTGGCGCGACAAATTCTGTACCAAAACTGCTGGAATCAGATAAAACTGATAATATACATGTTGGATCCTCTTATAGGATGCCTGAAACCGCACTGTCGGCTGCTGTATCATCATCAGCCACAAGCACATTCTCTTTTGGCACTCCTCCCAATAATTCAAATCTAAGTAATGGGTCTGGCCCTTTATTTTCTTCCTCCACTCCTTCAGATTTTAACAATTTGACGAGTCAAAATCCATCAGCTCCAGCACCTTTGTTTTCAGCCGCACCTTCAAATTTTGAATCCTCTACTGCTTCAACTGAAGTTTCACCAATTCCAGTCAATTCTTCTTTGGAATCTTTAGAAGGCAAGAACAAGCAAGACAGGGGCTTTAGTAATCTAAGCAGCACTCCCATTGGTGGCACATCTGCAGCCAGTGCAAGCACAGGAAGTAAAATGTTTGTATTTGGTGGTGGTGCTGCCACATCTACTGCTAACAACCAGTCTCAGAGGTCATCTCTTTTTGGTGTTGGGAATGGATCCAGTGGATCCATTCCTAGTGCCCAGGCATCGCCTGCTGGGACTGGAGTTGCATCTTTTGCACAGAGTGCACCCGCTCAACCTGGCTCATCGGCATCCTTTCCATCTTTTGGGTTGGCTGGAAACACAGCTTTATCTTCTGGCAGTTCTGTTTTTCTTTCGACTTCTGCTGCTAAGCTGTTTAGTTCAGGAGCTAGTACGGTTGGTTCTTCTACCTCTTCTTTGGAGGTGAACCCCATTAGCTCTAGTACTGCTTCTAGCTTATTTGGTTCCAGTTGGCAACCTGCTAAAGCTCCCATATTTGCTTCCACATTCAACTCTACATCTTTGTCGACTGGGTTTTCCTTTGGACCATCCTCGACATCTGCTGCTACTAACAGTGCACCTATTGGGTCTGGAGCATCCTCAGCCTCTGCTGCTACTTCTAACGGTGCATCTATTATATTTGGTACACCCTCAGCTTCTGCTGCCACTTCTAACAGTGCACCTACGGTATTTGGAACACCCTCAGCTTCTGCAGCCACTACTAACAGTGCGCCTATGATATTTGGTACGTCCACAGCTTCTGCTGCCACTGCTAACAGTGCGCCTATGGTATTTGGATTGCATTCAGCTTCTGCTGCCACTACTAACAGTGCGCCTACGGTATTTGGATCACATTCAGCTTCTGCAGCCAGTAATAACAGTGCGCCTATGTTTGGATCATCCAATGGTGCACCCTCAACTTCATTTTTCTCATTCAATTCATCTGCAAGTAATACTGCCCCGTCACAGCCTGCATTTGTAAACCCTAGTCCTGCATTTGCCTTTAGTTCAGCTTCTGCGGGTAATAATGATCAAATGAGTATGGAAGATAGCATGGCTGAAGACACTGTTCAGGCATCTACTCCCACAGCCTCAATGTTTGGCCAACAGCCTATATCAGCCTCACAGCCTGGATTTGTATTTGGTGCAGCAGGTCCATCAGTGGCGAACATGGCGAATCCCTTCCAATTTGCAAACCAACAGAACTTGGCCAACCCCCAGAACCCAGCCAACCCACAGAACTCTTCACCGTTTCAGGCTTCTGGTAGTTTTGGTTTAACTGAAGGGGGCAAATTTTCAGTGGGTAGTATTGGAGGTGGTGTTGACAAGTCCAATAGAAAATATGTGAAGGTTAATAAACACAAGCAGCGGAAGAAGTAAACACAACAGTCAAATGAAATTGGTTTGGTTGTTAAGAGTTCTGAGTTATATGTAGCAGGGTGGATGGTGTGCAAGATACGCAGCAGGAGATTGATGTTTGTCTTTGTCACTCAGAATGGTTCGACACCGATGAAGGTATAATTGGCCTCATCAGGTGATTCTGTCTGTTCTACATATATCTTTTTCTTCTTATCCTTTTGATTATTAGGCCAAATTTTCGTGGTTGATCTTGTACCAGTTTGTAGTCTGAGAACAATTATGCATTTGTATTAGTACATGTAGTAGGTCAATGCTTCTTCTGTATTAGTACATGTAGTAGTAGGTCTTAGGCTTTCTTTCTGGTTGGGCAATTGTGTTATAAACTGTTTTCTTTGTACTCTGCTATTTGTAACATAGAAGGAAACGGGTATGATCGAATGTGTCAAAGCTTCTCTGCTGGCTGCCCACATGATGGAGCTAGCACTAAGCACATCTTTTTGACTTTTTAATCAAATTACTCTTATTAGAAAATAAATATAATTTTTTTTTATTCTCTCTCAGATCCTGAGTGAGTGGTGTTATAGAAAAGGGTTCTTTTGTTTTCTCTTTGTAGTTTTTATTTATTTATTTATTTTAATTATAACCAGGAACAGTGCTGCCACTGTCAAGTTGGAAATATTGACATTAGCATTTCAAGAGCCTCATTGATTTTAAATGGATGAAATTGCTGTGTTGGTCGTGATAGTTACAAGTTTTGAACCGTTTATATTTAATTTAGTCGTTTAATTTGATTAACTGTTTTGAACAGTTATATTTAGTTTAGTTGTTTAACTCGACCATTGATATTTTATCAGATGGTGGTGATCCTTGAAATCATGATATGCTACCTAATTGGATTGACACCCTTTCCAGCCTATTTTTCTATTAGCTATATATCTGGAAGATTATACATAATTGTATCAATTAAATTAACTGATGTTGTACAGTAGCATTATTTTACAAAGAACTGATGTTGTGAAGATGTAATCATCGGATGCATGTTTATTTCACATATATGAAAATTCCAAGTTATTAATTTCATATTTATTCACATTTGGATTATACAAGCCTGCAGTTTCGTTTCTTTATTTCTTATTAAGGTTGCTAGCACTGCTCATTGGATGATCAAAGGGGCAGGATAAGAAAATGAAAAAAAAAAAAAAATCTTTTTCGAACTCCTAAAATCGCTTCCATTATTTTCCACAGTAGGATGATATGTACATCCAGCAATTATAATTACAACGAAGATGAAAAAAAAAAAAAAAATTTCTTTTTCGAACTCCTAAAATCGCTTCCATTATTTTCCACATTAAGCAGAAAATCATATGTACATCCAGCAATTATAATTACAACGAAGATTATGATCCACATTAAGCAGAAAATCATTCTTTGAATTTTACAGAGCAATATCAAGTAGAAAGCAAGCTTTGTCCAAAGATGATAATGATAAAACAAAGATCGAGCCAGTTATAGGGTTCAACAATGATGAGTGTAGGGATTGTTTTAGGGGTCAAATTAAGATGAGAGAAAATCGGTATGTATAGTCAGTTCTTGAAGCATGCATTAATGGGCGACGCAAAATTGAGGTATTCGTCTTTTCAAACTTTGAGGTAAGAGGTTTGATTTTCACCCATGTCACTTAATATTTCATTTCTTCAAGATGGCTAGAGGTGGAAGCCGGAGGGTTGCGGGAAGTGGCCGCCGAAGGTGGTCGGGTGGAGGTTGCCGAGGAGTGGATGGAGAGGGAGGAATTTGGAATGTGATGGACATATTGATAAAAGTTCATGTTAACTTTTCTCAAATGGTCATGTCTCTTTCGCTAGCAACAAATTTGTTTATGCATAAATGCGAGCATCCTAACTATCACGTTGCTGATAGTACTGCAAAAATGGGTTTACTATTTTCTGACTATTATTGTTATTGGTTTGTTAAACTGATAATATTAATTATAAAATTAAATTACTCTTAAGCCACGACTAATCTCTGTATTTAGTTTTAAGCCATACTTTTATTACTTCAGATTATTTTTTTATCATTTCTTATACTGTTTTGATGATTTTTTTTCTTAATTAATGAGTATTTCGCAAACGAAACATTTAATGATTATGATTAAAAAATATAATAAATTATGACTTATTAATAAAATACTCTAATTATAATAACAATTAGTATATTTTGGTATAAAATATGGAAAATAAATAATAGGTAGAAAAATTCCCATTTATTTACTTTAGCAAAAAATTTCCACTTGAGTAACGTAACAGAAGATTAAAATCTATGTAACAAGACTGTGTCGACCAATAATTTCACACAGGACATTTTGGTATGAAAAAGTAAAAAAGGATTGGAAAAGTTCACTTTTTCTAATGTGGGTTAAAAAAGCTCAAGCCACATGAAATATGTTCATTTAATTAATGAAATTACCCATGTTTTTTTGTACAATGTTCATGATGATTTACAACACGTGTCTCAAAATCTTGATGATTTGTACATTCATAGCAGTTCGAATGAGACAACTAAGATATCAAGATTCGAAGACAGGCAAACATTATACTCAGCACCTTGGTGGTTACTGTGATCGACTTTTCTTTTTGGGTGGCGACTACGGTGGTTCACGGTGGCGGATCCCCCCTTCTGCTCTGCAACTTTCGGAGAGTGGGAATTTCGCTATGGATCCTACTGTTGGTGGCATGGTGGATGTTGGTGGTGCCGATGTGGCTGAGCATAAGGGGATGGATCAAGATGATTTTACGCTCAATCCTGAGGACTGTGTTGTTGAATCTGGTCCGATCCCAGCAATTCGCTTCTCTGAGCAAGTAATGGCGCGTCTTCATCGCCCTTGGAGCACTTCGTTGATTATCAAGGTTATGGGTCCTTCCCATTCTTTCAATTTTTTAGAGGGAAAACTGAAGAATCTCTGGGGTGTGAAAGGTGCTATGTCTTTGATTGAGATTGAGAATAACTTTTACATTGTCCGTTTTGATTTGAAGGAAGATATGCACTCTGTCCTCTTTGGGGGGCCTTGGTTTGTTGGTGGTCAAAATGTGGTTGTGCAGAGATGGAAGCCTGGGTTCAACCCTCATGTTGACAAGGTTAGCCATATGGCTGTTTGGGTTCGAGTTTCTGGGTTGGGTGTTGAATTTTTTAATCATGTGATTCTTTCTAAGATTGGTGAACTTCTTGGTTGCACTCTGCTTGTTGATCGTCATTCTCTCTCTCAGTCAAGGGGAAAGTTTGCTAGAATCTGTGTAGAAATTGATCTGAATAAGCCCCTTGTTCCCTTTGTCGAAGTTGCGGGTCGTACCCTTAGTGTTACTTATGAGGGAATCACCATTAATGCCAACACAAACAGTGGTAACAACATTGCTACAACCACTTTCTTCACCACTAGCGGTAGCTGCAATATCTCCAGCTCAGCTCCAGCACCTTCAAATATTGAATCCTTTACTGCTTCAGCTGCAGTTACACCAGTTCCAGTAAATTCTTCTTTGGAATCCTTAGAAGGCAAGAACAAGCAAGACGGGGGCTTTAGTACTCTAATCAGCATTCCCTTTGGATTTGCATCTTTTGCACAGAGTGCACCCACTCAAACTGGCTCATCAGCATCCTCTCCATCTTCTGCTGCTAAGCTGTTTAGTTCAGGAGCTAGTACGGTACTTGGTTCTTCTACCTCTTCTTTGGAGGCGAACCCCATTAGCTCTAGTACTGCTTCTAGCTTATTTGGTGCCAGTTGGCGACCTGCTTCAGCTCCCATATTTGCTTCCACATTCTGCTCTACATCTTTGTCAACTGGGTTTCCCTTTGGAGCATCCTCAGCCTCTGCTGCTACTACTAACGTTGCGCCTATGATGTTTGGTACGTTCTCAGCTTCTGCTACCACTACTTACGGTGCTCCTACGGTACTTGCAAGCCAAAAGAACTTGGCCAACCGCCAGAACCCAGCCAACCCACAGTACTCTTCACCGTTTCAGGCTTGGCTTTATTCATGAAGGGGGCAAATTTTCAGTGAGTAGTATTGGAGGTGGTGTTGACAAGTCCAATTGAAAATATGTGAAGGGTAATAAACACAAGCAGCGGAAGAAGTAAACACAACAGTCAAATGAAATTGGTTTGGTTATTAAGAGTTCTGAGTTATATGTAGCAGGGTGGATAGTGTGCAAGATACGCAGCAGGAGATTGATGTTTGTCTTTGTCACCCAGAATGGTTCGACACCAATGAAGGTATAATTGGCCTCATTTTAGCCCCTTATCCTTTTGATTATTAGGCCAAATTTTCGTGGTTGCAATGAGAGCGCAAAGTGTTCACAATCTTGTACCAGTTTGTATTCTGAGAACAGTTATGCACTTGTATTAGTACATGTAGTAGGTCAATGCTTCTTCTGTATTAGTAGATGTAGTAGTAGGTCTTAGGCTTTCTTTCTGGTTGGGCAATTGTGTTGTCAACTGTTATCTTTGTACTCTGCTGTTTGTAACATAGAAGGAAACGGGTATGAATGTGTCAAAGCTTCTCTACTGGCTAGTTGTTTAATTCGACCATTGAAATTTTATGTGATGGTTGTGATCCTTGAAATCATGATGTGCTACCTAATTGGATTGACACCCTTTCAAGCCTATTTCTCTATTCGCTAGATATCTAGAAGATTCTACATAGCAATATTTTAAAAAGAACTACTGAAAGGCATCTTGAATTTTGAAGACGTAATAAAGGGGATGATGCATGTTTATTTCACATATATGCAAATTCCAAGTTACTAGTCTTCATATTTATTCACATTTGGATTGTACAACCCTGCAGTTTCCTTTCTTTATTTCCTATTAAGATTTCTTTTTCCATTTTCCACAGTAGGATGACATCCACCAATTGTAATAACAACGAAAATTATGATCCACATATAAGCACAAAAATCATTCTTGAAATTTTCAAGCAATATCAAGTAGAAAGCAAGCTTTGTGCACAGATGATAATGATAAAACACAGAGCCTTTTGTCTTTTGATTAGCGATTGTGTATACAGCCAGTTAATTAACAATGATGAGTGTAGGAATTGTTGTAGGGGTCAAATGAAGATCAGAGAAAATCGGTATGTATAGTCAGTTCTTAAAGCATGCATGCATTATTGGGCGGCGCAAAATTGATGTTGTATTACTTCGGGTATAAGATTATATATTGAAAATAATAATTTTCACAAGTGAAGGTGTAATATATGCAAGTGATTAATGGTGTCTTTTCTAACTTTGGGGTGAGAGGTTTGATTTTCACCCATGCCACTTAATATTTCATTTTCTTCACGATGGCTAGAGCCAGAGGTGGTAGGCGGAGGGTCGCGGGAAGTGGCCGCCGAAGGTGGTCGGGTGGAGGTTGCCGAGGAGTGGATAGAGAGGGGGGAATTTGGAAGGTGATGGACATATTGATAAAATTTCATGTTGAATTTTCTCAATTGTCATTTCTGTTTAGCTCCTTAGCTAGCAGCCAATTTGTTTATGTATTAATGCGAGCATCCTAATTATCACATTGCATGCTGAAGCTGATAGTACTGCAAAAATGGGTTTACTATTTTCCGACTATTATTGTTATTGGTTTATTGTCTAAAACAGGCTACAGATTTGGAAGTCGATCCTCAATCCTCATAACCAAATTTCACAAGAATGTGAGTAGTTCAGAAACCCCAATACAAAAAAAATGGCTAGCACGGGAGGTTCACTTTTATCGGTACTTAAAAAATTTATATTACATGCTAATATGCTATATGAATTTTCGAAAAAGAAAAGAGAGTTTTATGTGTTAAAAAAATGTGTTTATATATATTAGTGTAGGCATATAACTTTTACTTATTTATTACGTTATAGCAAATCGAATCCTTAATCTAGCTTAATTCTAAATCTTAGCCCATCCACTCTCATTATTTGGGCTAACTTAAGGGCTTAGTACTGCATGCGTATTACTAATTAAATTGATAATGTTTAATATAGTTAATTATAATAACAATTAGTATATTAAGTGTTATAAAATATGGAAAATAATAGGGAAAATAATCCCCATTTATTTACTTCGGGACAAATGTTGCTGTCGCGTACCAGAAGATAGAAATCTATGCATTTAAAATGCATTTATAATTTGTAATTCTAGAAATTATATATATATGCATATGTGATCTATATGTGTTATGAGTTTCTTTCTATGAAGAAAGACTAGAGCAAGAATATTCATACCAAATTCAAAGTTTATCGATGATGCTTTTTTGTACAATGTTGGGAATGATTTGCAATACATGTCTCTAAATCTTTATGATTTTTACATTGCATAGCAGTCTGAATCAAACAATCAAATTCAGTACATTTTCAACATTCGAAGATAGGAAATCAAAAAAGGGCTGACCTTTCTCAAGTGAATATCACCAATTGAAGATGGTGGAAGGGGATGATGATCATGAGAGAGAAATGAAGGAGAGGGAGAAGAGGGATTATCTTGTGCTTGCACTACAACTTGGTTAAGACTCATGCATCCTAATATTATTACCATAAGTAGTAGTCTCCACCTCCAATCATTTTTCTCCATTAGGGAGTATCTTCTGCTTGCACTATGTGGTATATGGAAATGTTTTTATTTTAACGTGGATTTTTGAAGGGGTTGTTGTAACGTTATATATATATATATACATGCACCTTTTAGTGTGCGATCCCATATTTAAGCCTAAATGTGAGATTCTTCATGGCCTACTCTACATTGTATTTCGATAATCGGAACAGTCTAACTTTTTGGTCTCTATTGAAAGATCATACTTGAAAAAAATTAGATTAATTGGAGACCATTTGACCGTTAATTAAACGATTACAATTTCAAGTTTTTATTGCAATATTTTATTCGTCTATTTATTTGATCAAAGTTTAATAGCTTAAAGGTCTCCGATTTGTTTAATTTTTTTCAAAGATGATATTTAAATATAGACCTAAAAAATAGACTGTTCGGATCGTTTAAATATCTTATGAAATGGGTCCTCATGAGGAATCTCATAAATATAAGATTCCACATTTGAAGGAGCATGTATATATATATATATATACTAGGATACTATAGGATTTTTAGGGTTTATACTCTTTGTCCTACTCATTAGGTCACAAGAACGTTTTAGACTTTTGTACTTATTTCCTTTTTATCTTGGTGGGGTGTATTAAATATGGATTTTAAAAGACTTTTGTGGAGTTTAAAGTCATGTGGTATTTAATTAAGACTTTTTTACAAACTTTAAAAAAATATGTAAAAGTCTATGGGTATTCAATTAAAAATTTTAAAGAGTCTATAGTATTTAATTAAAAAGTCTTTAAAAATCTATGTATATTTAAAAAGTCAATGGCTTTTATAGAATTCATTTAATGGTGGATTTTTAAAGACTTTGAAAGACTTTTATGTGTATTTCAAAGTTATTATAAATCTGACCTCTTCTTTGCGGATTTCAAAAGATTTCTATAGATTCTGCAATACTCCGTAGAACTATGTGAAAATTTTTAAATTTTTCAGAAGTCTATAACTTAAAAAAAGTCTATAAATGTGTTTATAAATCTATATACACTTTTATTAAATATTATTTAAAAAATATGTTGATTTTAAAAAATGGCATTAATTATAAAATAAAATAAATAGTAATTTCTAATAGTTTTTCTTCTTTGAGTTTCCTTTATAATTATAGGATATGTAATATTACTTAGTTGCATGTGCTTGCTAGGTTTGCCAAGTTTGGACCAATTAATGTGGGGAGAATGTCTTACTTACTTGGTCTATATCGTGCCTTGTGATGTAAACTTTGTTTAATCTACGAAAGTTTCTTCTTCTAAAAATAAATAAATAAATATTGACATATATAAAAACTAGTTATTGGTTTAGTGATATATATATATATATATATATATATATTTTTTTTTTCAAAATTTTGGAGCCATCCCAAATTTGGATCCCCCTCCCAAATTTTTTTTAAAATAAAATAAATTATGGTCATTACATCGACTTTATTAAATTACAGTTATATATATTTTGATTAGGTTTATCGTTATGTAAACTGTACATTTTGGTTACATAAGGAGGCCAAACGGTTAGATAGGATTTAAATAGTGACCTGATGGCAAAACTAATCATGAACAATGCTATGTTTGGTTTTAAATTTGGATTAATCTAATTAAAATATTTAGAGGATTATATAATGGCAAAACTTTATTTTATCTGTATTTTTAGTCTTAGAATGACTTTAGTGTACATGCAAAGTAAATTTAGAAGTTTCGCAATTGAGTCAATTTGTCAATGTGTAGAACCATTGGTTGAAATAAAAGCTCATAGTTTAAATACAAATAATTATAAATATTTGTGTCGTTTGATTAAGCATAACAGTTTATTTTGATTAAGTCATGTCTCAAGTAATACGTTATTTTAGGTAAATAGTTTTTATGTAGGTCACTAGTAGTACTTACCTTTATTCGGCGTCATTTTTTAATTTTGAGATATCTTTATATAGGCAATTTATAAAAAAAAATAAAAGCATGACTCAAATCATGTATTTTAGGTCATTATTAATTTCTTACCTGGGTCACTATATCTTTTTTCGGCGTCCTTTTTTATTGTCAATTTTTTAGAGTGCTTATGTACTATTTCCCCTCTCACCATTAAATACGAAAAAAATATAAAATACTATTCTCACATCTCATTATTCTTATAATACTTTTTGATATGCTAACTCACTTACTAGATACTTTTCCCACCCCCTTTAATTCATCTCACGCACCCATCTTTTTCCATAATTCTTTCTTCCATAAACCCTAATTTTGGTCAGTTTCTAAGACTTAAAATTGATGATATATAATTGG
>QANT01001809.1:0-31548 GCA_003254885.1 Purshia tridentata | reverse complement strand
TGTAATATTAGTAGCAGCAGCAGCAGATGTTATCACTCTCAATAATCAGATTCTAAGGAAATAACTGATCATTTAAGGGAAAACTTTCCAAACAGGACACATACTTTGGGGGTTGTTGCATTTTAGGATACAAATTTTTTTTCGTGTTAATTAAGGACACATACTTAGAGTTTGTGCCATTGTAGTCCTTTCTGTTACTTCCGTCAAAGGGTTCATCTAAAATGGACCACGTGCCACACACGTGATTTATTTTAAGTTAATTTGAATTTAAAACTAAAAAAAAAAAGATTAAGATTAAAATAAAATAAAAAAGGATTGAAGGAAAAACCAAAGAGGAGGTGCAGATCGCACCCCCTCCCCACCCAACCCCTTTCTACCTCCGACGACAACCCAACACATCGGCGTTGCCCACCTCACCCATTTTTCTCTCATTTTCTTTCCCCCTCTTCCTCTCTTTTTCTCCTTCTTTGTCTGTCTCTTTCTCCCTCTCTGTCTATTTCTTTCTCCTTCTTTTGTATCCTTCATAACCTTNGCGACGACTCCAACCAACTCCAGCCAGCCACCACTCTCTTTTCCCCTCTCTTTCACTCCTCTATTGTTTCTTTTTCTGCTCCTCCCTCTCTCTTTATTTTTTCTTTTAAGGTGAAGGTCTTGATTCAAATGAGGAGAAAAAAAAAATGAAGTGGGTTTATCAAATCTGAAGTGGGATTATCAAATTTGAGTTGATGTTTCTTATTCTCCACCTTTCTCTTTCTTTGAGTAAGATTTACGACACAAATCAATAAAAATCAATTACTTTTTGGCTGTTCTTTCTTCTAGTCTTCTTGATTATGTTCATAATTTATTTGAATTGCTCATGTGCGATCTTGATTGTGAATCAAACCTAGTCATCAATTAAACCCATAGATTGCATCAAACCCAGCAATCAAACCCAGCATGCTTCNTGGAGTTCACCATTTTTGCTGCTTCTCTCATGTTCTTTCGATGCATCAAACCCAGCAATCAAACCTAGCATGCTTCTTTCATGCTCTCTGCCCAACACGAGGTTATGAAGGATAAAAAAGAGGGAGAAAGAGACAAACAGAGAGAGAGAAAGAGACAAAGAGAGGGGAAAAGAGAGAGCGAGAGAGAGAGATGGGTGAGGTGGACAGCGCCGACGTGTTGGGTTGCCGTCGGAGGTAGAAAGGGGTGCGATCTGCACCTCCTCTTTGGTTTTCCCTTTAATCTTTTTTTTTTGGTTTTTTGTTTTTAATCTTAATCTTTTTTTTTTTACTTTTAAATTTAAATTAACTTAAAATAAATCACATGTGTGGCACGTGGTCCATTTTAAACGGACCCTTTGACAGAAGCAACAGAAAAGGACTACAATGGCACAAACTGTAAGTATGTGTCCTTAATTAACACGAAAAAAAATTTGTATCCTGAAATGCAGCAACCCTTAAGGTATGTGTCATGTTTGGAAAATTTTCCCAAAACTAAAACTAAAAATAAAAATAAAAGTAAAAACAAAAACAAAAACAAATGCACAAGTGGAGGGTAGAAGAAGCAGGTTATCAACGAGAGGCTGAATTGTGGCTTATATAAAGTCTCTCTTAAAGGGATTGAGCTTAGCCTGAAGACTGAGTTCTTGGTTTCAATGTTATGCATCTTCTCTTTAGGTTTTGTGGTTGTTGATGTTTGGCTAGCTGTTACTGTTTTATTTGTTCTGTTTTCATGTGGTTGAATGTTGCCCACGTGGTGTTTTTCTATCTTAATGATAATGAAGTTTTACCCGTCAAAAAAAAAAAAAAAAACTTAAGCTTGAGTAGTAAATATTGATTGGCCAGAATCAAGTATGGTTCAGCGATCTGCCTCCACATGTCAAAAAGGTTGAAAGATAACATAAACAAAAAAATTAATAAAAAGAGTCAAGTTGTAACTTGTATAACATCTGTGTAAAATTGACATACAAGAAAAACTAAAAGGCAAGCACATCCCATTATGAAGTTTATATCAGACAAATTTTAGGGAAATTAATTAGTAATTTGAATCCTAATTTTGGCTTGATGCTTGAACAAATACCAGCCATGAAAGCCATGGAATAGCTTTTGCTGGGGTTTTTCTTTTCATTAATTAGCTTTTGCCATGAAAGCATTTCCCCTCTACAATTGTATATACCATTAATTATGCACTGATATACCTGTGAATAAGGAACAAGAAAGATAAACTAGATCCCAAGAAAATGGACAACATTAAATTAAGCTATATATAAAACTAAGTAACAAAATAAAATGTTATCATCATTAAACTATTTGTGCCACGTTTGCTAACAGTTTCTTTGAGACCATGACGAATTCATGTGATTTAGTTTTGTAAACGTGGTACATTTAGTACATATTACTCGATAAAAATAGCAATTTGGCAAAACAAGGATACCCTTTATTAATAAATTCTCAACAACACGATTCCGAATCCAAGAAATACCAAATTTCGAAAACAAAGAGATTGTCTCGAAGAAATACAGAGAAAGAAAGGCATTGCATGCAGAGCCTGATAAAATATTACAAACATAAACAAACAGCAAGAGACCCTTTAGAAAGGGACATTGAGTTTGATGGAGGAATTAATTGAAACTTGGATAATTTATTGGCCCGGAGGCTTGTAGGCAATGAAACTGATGCACTGAACTTGGCGAACGTTGTCGAATCCAATGATACGGATGAAGGCATTGGGGTATGCCTTCTTGCATTCCTCAAGCTCCTTCAACACCTGTGAAGAGTCTGTGCAGCCAAACATGGGCAGCTTCCACATTGTCCAGTACCTTCCATCATAGTACCCTGGTGACCTGTGGTTCTCACGGTACACAAATCCATGCTATACACCACAATAATATTAATTGTCAATTAGGAAGCAAATATACCAAAATATAATAAACAAAACTATCCTAACTAACCATTTTGTAATAAAAGTGCGACTTATAGGTATGAGTCCCACCAACTAAATCGCTAGGTCGAGATAGTACAAATAACAGTACTAACACGTATTAGGTCGAGATAGTACAAATAACAGTATTCACAAGTATTAATGCAGTATATGAAAATAAATAAATAAATACAAGAACTTAATTAAATAGAAATTGACCTCTAACTCAAATTCCAAGCAAGGAACCCAGTTTTTTCGGAGAAGGTAGTCTACTTCCTTGGCCAAGGACACGGGAGAAAGTGGTGGGAGGTAGGAGAGAGTCTCGAACTTCTTCAATCCAAGTGGTGGCCACACCTGTGCTCAAAACATCACACAATTAAATCACAGTCGACCGACATGTTAGATTATCAAATTGTAAATTAATAATTTAATATCATAGATTAAAAATTCAAAGCTCGAACTATATAATTATGTACTTCCCCATATGAAGTTTGCACATGTAGTTGGTTAGTTATAATTACCTGCATGCATTGCACTCTTCCACCATTGCTTGCGAAAGAGGTAATGTCATTGTTGGTCTTCCTGGTGGGGAAAGCTGAGGAGGACTTGAGGCCAGTGAATGGTGCAACCAAGCTGGCTTGAGCCGCGGCGGCACGGTCAATGGAGACGGCGGCGACAGTAGCCGATGAGATCATGGAGGAAGCCATTCCGAGCTGCTTTCTCTGCTTCTTTGCTAGAGGAGGCTTTTCTCTTCTTGGTTGAGTTGCAAAAAGTCCTGTTCGATACTTCCTATATATAATGGTCTGATTAGCTATACCATATCCTAGGGTTCAAATTGCTTGGACTTAATTTGAAACAAATCGTGACCGGTTGATCGTCTAAGTGATGACATTACACCATATAGACCACAGAAGCAGCAAAACATTTTGAATGCTAGCCTTATCGCTAGCCACCATTGAGTCCGTGACACGTGGAGGTCACTCCATAATCTTATCTAATCCAAGGGAGAACGTGAATGAGTGATGGTGGTTCAATTTGTTTTGGTCAGTCGTTCACAGGCACTCTGGCAGTAGCTTTCGATACCATGCCCCTCTCATCCTAGTGTACTTGTCTTTATGTACCCAAATTTCAAAAATACTCGTCAAGTGGGGTAAAGGTTTTTGTTACATTTTCGAACTATTACTCACTCAACTTCACATTTCTCTTGTAGAAAAATAATTTGGCTCTTAAGTTCTTCTCGACATTTAGTTTTTTCTAATATACCACCCACTGTCAACTGGCCTTTTCTAATAGTATGTTAAATTTATGGGCATTTTCTTCCATTAAGTATCATATTCTCCCTATATAGTGGAGCAATCCCTGTTACCATCCTTTTTATTCCAAGTTGGACTGTCCTATCCTACTTTACATGTCCCAATTCTTACACTAGCTTGTAGCACTACCTATCATTCCCACTGCCCTTGGATATAGATCTTGCTATTACTTCTAGATCCCCTTGTAGTTTGTATTCCCTTACGATTCAAATCATGAGAAATCAAGGTTGAATCTAGAGTGTCTTCAACTTTCTTTCTTTTTTCATATGACAAGAGAGTTGACTTGACATCTTCCAACTTTAGCATATCTTTACCATGCAACATTGTGGTAACTATATTGTCATATAAATTAGGGAGTGAGATAAGAAGGTAAAGGCTCCTCAATCTTGACATCAACTCTTGCTCGTTGATCTAAGATACTTTTGAACACATTCATGTATTCTATGAGGAAAAATGCTTGGGTCCTCAAGTCCGTCAAAAATCATAGTTCCATCATGCCGGTTCAAGATCGAAACCGTTCAATTTTTAGATTACCTAATAAAGATCATCTCTACAAAAAATCAACTCAATCGAAAATCATTTGGTTGTACAATTGTTAACGAATAAATAGAAGGTCATAATTAAAAGACCAAACTATGTATCTATTCGTTAACAGTTATATAACTAAATGATTTCCGATTGAATTGATTTTTTTCCAATAATGATCTTTATTAAGTGATCTAAAAATTGAACGGTTCTGATCTTGAGCCGGTATGACGGAACTATGATTTTTTGTGGACTTGAGGACCCAAACATTGTCCTTCTATGAGAATCCTGCCACCTTCCATCTTTAACTTGTACAAATTCCGCTTTAGATTTAATTTTGTGGTCAAGCGCTCTTGGCAAGAAAAAACATTATTAATAATATTATCGACGATACAAAGTCAAATTTCGCTAATAGGCCTGGACTCTGTATCCTTCCAATCATCATTTGACATCTTCTCCGGTGCCTCATCTTTTCATTTTAACACTCTAGCTAAACTCTGTTGAACTATGATGTCCTTTACTTTCATTTACCACAGAGTAAAGCTATCATTTCCACCAAACCACTTCAGCTTAATTTTGGAGGCAACAATACCTGGCATGATAAAGCTTGATCGAACAGGACGATCAATAAGCATATGAATTGAGCTCTGATACCACTTATTGGAAATAAATCCCATTGTCACAACATAAGATGGAAAGGGAACCATAGAGGGATACAGTATACTGCTCAAACCCTAGAAGTATGTTATACCCCTCTCTGGTTCTCCCTCATCAACTCTCCCTTTTTATTCTCAAAAGGAAGCTTAGTTGATGATCAAATATATGAGGCCAATACATGCCTCCATTTTAATAGCTATAAGAGATAACCAAGTTTAACCAAAAGCAAAATTCACTAGAACATGCATATCAGGTTGCCTATAGATTAATGCAAGAATTACTCTCACATGCATTATCCACTTCCACTTAGGGAAAGACGCATTCGGAGCCCAACAGTAAGTTTGTTAGTTAAGGACAAAGGAGAACGGACATTTAAAAAGGTTAACAAAAGCAGTCATATACCTTCACATGAACACTTTTTCAAAATCATTCTTGAGAAATTTTAAAAAATTAGTCCTAAACCTAATCTTTCCAGATTTTTCAAAATTTCTCAGATTTTAGAGCTTTTAAGACCAAACTGCCCTTCAAAAATATGATAATTTATATTAACATTTTAAATTGCTGTAAGAATTTAAATGTTCGATGCACTTTGAAGTTTAGAGACTAATTAAATTGACATAATTGGAAAAATTGAAAATTTACTCTTGGAAATATATTTTGCTTTTACGCAGGGGTCAAAGTTAAGTATTAGTACCCCACATTAAGACTGGTCCTTTTATTGACGAATTGACTCAATTGATGAGACAGGTTGGAGTGTATTTATGCCTTTCACCCTGCATATTTGGCAAAGTCTATACATGACCATATATAATTGTTAGGTTAGTGATCGATGAAAAAAGGGTTAGATATTTACGTGTCATCACTCTCAAGACCCCTAACGGGTCCTCTAGCATTCTCAATAAGGAGGGGACGACAATCATCGGGAGAATGATCAAACCACCACACCCCGAACTCAACATCATGGCCCAAATGGGCCAACATATCAGCCACACAATTCTTTACCCTATAAACATGCCTAAGATAGCAATCATATTTTTCTTTTTAAGAAATTATTGGATGTGCTTTATCTTGTGTGATACCTATCCTTTAATCCTACTTGTGGAATTGATGAATTAAAGAATTTGCATACACTATCTTACCTTAATGTTTTGACAGTATAATCAACATCCTTAATTATAACCTTAAAATCACAATGAAATTATTAAATAACAAAACAAAGACTATATAGTGACTAATAGGGGTAGGAATTTCTCGAGTATTAGTTAAGCTTAAATATATCTCTTTAAGCTTAGTTTGTTAATTTGAGCTTGAGCCTAGTTTGAATTGGATACATTGATATTTGGTTGACCTCGGCTCACCTACTATAAGTAGCCACATCAAAACTGAGTAAGAGTCTCTTAATTAGCTCAAATAAACAGTAGAGCTGAAAGCATATAAGTTGAGCCCCATAGAATATATAGAATAGTGTTGGGCCCAATACTAGCTTTTTATTGGACCATATTCTTTGCTTTAAAGACTACATTAATTTTCACTTGCTTTATTGGACCATTTAATTGGTCCACGTAGCCAACTGTAGGACTCTTATTTGGTTCATAATTTTGAGTCCAACTAGCCCAGCCTTTCATTGGATTCTTGACTTTGGTACAACTAGTTGTTGAAGTTGTAAGTGGGTTCTATATTTCATTATTTTGGTCCAACTAACTAGCTAGGGCCAATTGAGCCCATTCACCTATAAATAAAAGCTATTTACATCCAATTGAACAATTCTTCTTGAGAATCCATTTTCTACTCATTTCAGTCATCACTCAAAATTTTTTACAAAATTCATTTGGTTATATAATTGTTATTAAATAAATAGAATAAATTAATAGTTTGTATTTAAAGAGTGGTTTTTTGATCAAACCGTCTATTTATTCGATAACAGTTATGTAACCAAAAGATTTCCGATTAAGTTGATTTTTTACAAAGATAATCTTTTATAAGCGATCTAAATAATGAACGATTTCAATCTTGAGCCTGCACTGCCGAACTATAAATTTGGGAGAGGGAGTTGATAGAGCTCTTCTAACCAAAGACTGAGGAAAGCATTATCCTTTTTTTTTGCGGATTTCCAGTGTCAAGTGCTCAGCACTACCATTTTATTCTTCCTCAAAGCGCTTGGCATTGGTTTTTCGACTTTATATTAGATTTTAACTCTAGAATTTTGGAAAATCAAATGTACAATCTCCACCAGTCTCATTCTACACCCTAATAAATTATGCAGTGAACCGTTAGAAAAATACCCTAAAAAAATAACGGAAGAAGCGGTGCCAAGCGCTTGTTGCAACACTCAGCGACAAAAATGTACAAACAAAAGTGCATCCGCGTCTCTAACATAAAAAATCTCTTGAACTAAGACAAGTGTGAGACCTGACCACAATAAAAGGAGAAAATTGCTATAAGTGGAATCCATTTAGCAACTTTTTATTCGGCTGCGTTAGCTATAGTTTTAATATTTTATGCCATTGGAACAAAACCTACAAAAACTATAGCTAAAAGCTAAAAAGTTGTGCTAGTTATAACATTTAGCAATATAGCATAGCAAAAATCATTGTGCATTCTCTTATTAGAGCATGTACAATAGTTTAGTAATTACTAAATTGCTAAATGCTATTTTTAGCACAACTTTTTAGGTTTAGCTATTATTTTTTTGAGTTATAGATAAATGTCAACATGTTTATCCTTTAATAATTATATTCATATATATATTCTATAAATTAAAATTTATAAATTAAATTACTTTAATAATTATTCATTAACAAAGCAACATATATATCTTACGAGTCATCTTTCAACCTCTTCACCGTTCTATCGCAATTAACTCTCACCTAGAGTCCACTCCTCACACAAGCAACCAAATAGGGCACAACCACATGGATTTCACTCAGGCTTTTCTTTTGTTTATTGCAAGTAGGTCTCACACTTTTCTTGGGCCAAACAATTGCTATGCTAAATTTTTTTGCTAAATTTAGCTCCAAAATTTAGCAATTGCAAAAATAAAATTTAGCAACCCTTCCCCAATCCCCATTATAGGTCATTCTTCACCAAAAAACCATATGATTGATATAGCTATAGATATAAGTCTATTAACCATGATATATATAGCCTATAGCTGTAAACAAAACTAATGCGCATACTCTTATAAAATATGATCCAAAGTAGTAAATATTGAATAATTGAAGCAATCAAGCCCAGGTTCAACAATCATTACCTATCAATTCGCATGCAGCAAAGTTTTTGACTAATATTTCTGCACAATGACTTGATTTAAATAGTGTGCTATAAGCTTATGGGGTTATATTATTCTCTTTCTTCCATTATGTTCTTGATTATGAATATAACTATCTATTTTAAAAAAATAAAAATGGGTTTGAATTGAAGTATATATACGTACATGTATGTGTATATATACATACATATATATATATAATATATCTTGATAAATTTTGACTTGTTTAATTTTAAAGACATACGGCTCTTGAATAAAAATTTAAAAATAGACGATTCTCATTATCAAATTATAATGCAGATCCCACAAGTTATTCCTTCATTGATTAACAAACTTATCTAATTAAAAGATCTCTTAATGAAAGTTCCTCTCTATATAATGTAATTATATTATATGTTTGTCAACGTTAACACCACCTGCATACAATGGTGGGGAGGAACTGTATGCTGATCGAAACGTACACTCAAAATTCGATCTGTGTTAGCATGCACAGCTAGACTCTTGGAATTGAAGGGAACTATAAGCGTGTGGACCATCATTAATTATTCACCCATCACCAATCCTCAACTCGATCATCATCATTACCAACTGAGCAAATTCATGAGTATGAACACTTAATTACATGGAATAAATAATATTAATTGCATGCATATTTAATTGAAACTGAGGCTGGCCATTACCAAAATGGGCCAACAAGGATATCGTTCTTTATATTTAGTCACTTGCACTCACTTCCTATTATCGATTGTCCAATTAGCTTTAGGATCTGACTTTTAATTAACTCAATGCATGATAATCTTTTAATAAATTGTCAACTTTCATGTATACTTGAACATTTCATTTCGAGGAAACCTATGTTTCTAATAAACCAATGGCAGCAAAACACACCTTGCTGCATTCAATTCTCGATCTATCACTAACCAATCACCATTGCTTTTTTTTGGCCATGACCAATCACTACTATGCATTATTAACTAGCACTCACTTCCTCTCATCGATTGTCCAATTAGCTGTAGGGTTTGACTTTTAACTCTTAATTAGCCACCAAAATGATATATAATCTGTTAATTAATTGTCAACTTCCATGTACAGACATATCATTTCGAGGAAACCTATGTTTCTAATTAACCAATGGCAGCAAAACACACCTTTCTGCATTTTCTATCACTATGCACCCATCTGAAAAATTATTGGGTGTATCAAATGCACGTACTGTCAAGTGAATGGTATAATCAATCCAACATGTACAAGTATTATTAGATGGTATATTTATATTAGTAGTGTATAGTATTAATAACATTCATTCACATATATTATGACACATTAAATTGATTACACTAAGTGACGGTATATCGATTACACAAAATAAATTCTCAACCATCACCATTTTTTTTCCATGACCAATCACTGATTGTTTTTTTTTTTGGGCCACGACCAAAATCCCCATTGTTAACTATATAAGGTACTGGTGTAACTTGTAGTAGGTGATGAGGTAAGTAGTGTCGCATTTCAAGCAGACGTGTCCAAACGACATTGTGTTAGACTGGAGGCAGATGATATAATTATAATATTTTATTAAAATTAGTAATTTTTAATTGCATAATTATCTCTTTTTAGAAGAATTACGTACATAATTAATTAATAATTAATTAGGTGGGTCTTGTTTTAGGGTTTAATTAATGACAGGGAAGGTTTTTCCACCACGATCGGTAGTCCATTAATATATTTATATGTGAGTTCTCATTTTGATGCGCTTACCACTTATCATTATTATATTATATTGATTCATCATCAATAATAAAATATATATATACATTACGTGATGATCGAGTTTTCAAATTAATTTATTAGTGTAAATTAATATATATGATTCAAATACATGTTAGATCTACTCTAACATGCACCACGTAATTAATAATTTCTAGCGGATAATGGATAAGCTTGGTAGGAATTTTAAAGCCTGAAGTACTTGAAGATTCAATTGGATATCTAACATGATCTATCAATCGTGCTTGTTCTGTCATGCATGGCCTAAGAAATTAAGGTACGCACATCATTGATCGAATTCAGTAACAAAAATTCAGATTAAACAGCTTAGAAAACTAGAATATGACTTAAACATCAAGGCTCTTTAGAAATCAATGAATAAATAGTTTTTAATTTGACTAATTTTTTTATGTAAATAATTTATGAAGAATGTTCTACAATATAGACGATTTTGAGCGTTGAAGTGTAAGCTCAAAATAAGACGTCCTCATTTTTCTTAAATAAAGACATCCTTACTTAAAATTTCCTTTTATTAAAATATTTAGGTATATAATCTATAGATCATTCTTTTCTGTCGAGAAAAGTTATGGAAAAACAAATGAGACTCTCGTACCAATTAATGGGTCCCCTCTTACACAAAAAGCTCCCCTTTTATTTTTCTGTAACTTCTCTCCACAAGAGAGAAGGATTCTGTTTTTGCCACACAAAAAAACAGTGATAATGTGATTGAATTAATCACATATTTTAAAAAGTAGCCCATCATGTGTGACACACTTGTCCAACATATTTCAAGAACTGTATATATGTAGAGAATGTCGTCCGTCCTATTATTCCATGACATGCGGATTTGCATGAATGCCCATTAATTTCGTGTATCTGTAGAGCCAGAAAAGTTAGAGATTGAATAAATTTGTGTAGTATATATTGGTGGTCAAAGAAAAAGACTAGTCTTCATTTTCATTTGTCCATTAATCATAATGGCCGGGTCTAACTTCTAAGAGGAACAAGAGATCTTCCATTTCTCTATATTGATAGTGAAAGCAGCCACAATACATATGCAGGAACAAAAGCCACGTTTCGATCATTATATATCTTTGGTCACCTCAACTTCACAATACAAAAGTTTTCTTTTTTATATATACATATAGATTTGTAATATCAAGTGAATTATATTGCATATTGTTTTGACCAATCATAAATCATCTATTAATAGAAAGTTAAGATGAGTTCTCTCATCTTGCTGAAATACATCATAATGTTTAAAAATTTCTAATTAAACAAGTTAAATTAAAGAATTTGAATCTCATTAAAATATTTTCCTACTTTATAATAGATTATGATATTAGATCAGAACAGACATTTGAACTCTAAATAATACAATTATACATGTATCTAGAGTCCGAATGTTTGATTCTGATCTAATTTCAAGTGATATATATCTTGTATTCATGATTATCGCTTTCAATTAATTTAAAAGTCCCAAAATATCTTCCATGCATGGGCATGATATTTGTAAAAGATGAAGAACTTTCTGTGGTGGATTTGGACAAATATTCATAGAAAATGATTAGGGAAGAAGAGTGGACCACCGACACGTGCCGATTGTCACCGACCTTTGTTGGACACCGTTTTATGTTTGTTGACTTGCGGAACGACAAACGGGACCTGACAATTTTATTTTCTAAATGCTTCCACCGAAAGTGAAAGCATAACGTGGATCACTTATCACCTCACAAAAACGCTGCTACTACTCCTCTTAAACCCAAAATCTTAAACCCAATTAACCCAATGCTTAATGCTTTTTTTTNTTTTTTTTTTTTTTTTTGACCACTAACCCAATGCTTAATGCTTAATACTTTCATGTAATTATGTTTCAACCTAGACAAGTATTTTTCCATTTGATATATTAATTAAATGATTAATAGATAGGTTCAAATAAAATATATTAGATATGGAATTAATAGTCTAATTCTGTAAGTATTAGAATACTCTTATCTTGTTTCTAAATAATCGTATCAAGAGTGTTTGGAAGCATTTGGAACTGACATAATACCTACCATTAATGTTGATCAGTAATATAATATCTAATAATTATATCAAAATAATTGTTAAATAATAATGGAATATTATTACATTAATACACCTACAAATATAATAGGGATTGTACATATGTACTCACTACTCACTAATATTATATCACTAACTAACAATTATGCCATAGTTTTTTATTAAAAAAGAGAGGAGAAGATTTGAATCCGAGTGGATAAGGAAAGTTTTTATTCTCAACTAATTAAACTAACAATTATACAATAGTTTAAATGCTCAAATTCGTAACCAGCCGGGAAAATTTATTGAAATTTAGTATTTAAAGTCAATTAACCTTTGTTTAAATGCTCAAATTCGTAACCAGCCGGGAAAAAAATTAAAATGTGGTTAATTTTTATTAATGTAAAGTCTGTTAACATTACCTATTATATGTTTGGATTAAATATTGATGATAACCACCTCATGTCCATATGCGGTTGTAAGATTGGGTCCAAGAATTTTAGGTATTATTTATGAAAAATTTAAGAAAAATTTTTTAAAAAAAGCTGAAAAACAACTATGGATTTATTATTATTTCATTAAATTTTAAACTTTCATTAAATTAAAATGAATATTTTTTGGACTAGAAATCCATCATCTAAAAAATAAAAATAAAAACAATCATTCTCCGCTAACTGTATCCCTTTCTATTGATTAAGAGCGAAAAGAAGTTACCAATAAATAGAGGCCGGACTTGTACAATTAATGTTAAGAAAATAGACCCATTTTTCTGGAATATGAAGAAAAATAAATAAGAGCAGTGGCTATTGACCTACAATCCACCAACTTCTATTTGTTAACCAGATAGCATGTCAACGTATATATATTACTTTAATAGTTACTTACAGTTATAGGCTTTTAATTACCATTCTATAATTTGGTTAGTGAAAATTTTTTTTTTTTTTTTTTTGCAAGGTAGTGAAATCAAAATTTAGTTTCTCTGTCTTTTAAGACTGTGATGTTTGGTGCCTCTATTAAAATCTTATTCCTTTAAGTGATCTAATGGGTTAGATGATAGAAATAGTATATCTTCAATTAAATATTAAATAAACTAACGTGATCTCATTCAATCATTGAATTGCTTGAATGAACCAAATTTTATGAAAAACACCAACAGTAAAGTCTTGAAAGATAGAGAAGCCGGATCCGTAAAATCATATATATATAAAAAGTTGCTTGCAGTCCACTTTTAATTATATGGATGAAATTTGCTTGAACATTCATTACAAGCGTTAGGATGCTATCACCATTGATTAGTATTAAAATAAGGGTATAACTGATTAACAAATTACATGAATGCTTGAACGCTCATAAGTAATATTTGAATACTCAATTTAAATGTAGACATGATTGGTAGAAATTTAAAATTTGAATTTTATTGGCATTGCAAATTCTAGAATGAAGTTTTTAACATTTACTATATATAGTTTGATCATTTGTCCAAAATGATGGGTCAAATTAACTAGGTACGGCCTTATCAATCGATAGAATTAAATCCTTGTTGTTGTCCATATATTAATTACGATCTCTATTTACTTTTCCTTAGTAATATTCCAAAAATTACATATACATGTGAAAATTAATATACCATAAAACACAAAAATACAAGCATATGGAATTACATCTACCCTAATTTTGTAGTATATTGTTAGTTAGTTTCAACATATAATTGAGTGATAGTCATGTAATTGAGTAAGAGTTGCAACAAATCTGACGGTTTGGGTATTTCAAAATCGGTTCATGTTGGTTTGGTTGGGTTATAAGACCGAAATCGTATTTCACAAAAAAAAAAGAACCGATTGGTTCAGTTCAATTGTCGATTTTTTGGGTTAAAAAACCCCTGCATGAGTGGATCTTAGTCTATTATGTAGATGGCCTACAAAGTGGTCAATTGAGATAGATGATTGACATTATGAACACCCCCTTCAACTAATTCTATAGGGAGGCAATTTTGACACTCACCTGTTTCTATTTGCACTTTTTTTATTTTTTAAAAATGTTTTATTATATTTTATAACTTATATTTCCAAATCTACCTTATGGCTTTTGACCTGCAAAATTTTTTTTTTGGCACTAATTTTATTGAAAACCTTTTTTGCTATTTGTATTTCTATATTGTAAAAAAGATATGCATCTACGCAATTTCATCCCAAAAGACCTACAAAAATAATAAAAAGTAAACGAAATGAGAAAAAAAATAGTTAGAAAAACAAATAGCAAAAAAGGTTTTCAATGAAATTAGTGCCCAAAAAAAAAAATTTGCAAGTCAAAAGCCATAAGGGTAGTTATGGAAATATAAGTTATAAAATATAATAAAACATTTTTAAAAAATAAAAGGAGTGTAAATGGAGAAAAGTGAAGTGCCAAAATCGCCTCCCATTCTAAAATGACAAAAATCATATAATATGAAAAGACCGTGAAGGACAAAGAAAACCCAAAAGACTAAAACCAAGCCTTATGCCCTTACTAGCCTCCTAGCTTCCATTGCCCTTGTTGTCGGCAGTCGAACCCATGTTGCAGCAAGCCAAAACATATCCTCCAACCCCTCTCTCTATCTCTCTCTCTCTCTTTCTCTTTCTCTTTCTCTTTCCTCTCTGCTATTCCTCTTCTCTCTTCACACTCCCCCTACCTCGAACGTAAAGAGAGGCCGACCTCCAAATTGGTATTGAGCAACCACCGATTTGGAGCCTTTACGCTCGGCAACAGAAGTGTGAAGAGTGAGGAAAAGAGAAAGAAAAAGAGAAAAAGGGAGGGAATGAGAGAGATGTATGGGAGGAGATGTGCTAGCAATGTGGGTTTGGGACGGGGATGGTAGCGGAGTGGAAGGAGACGAGCTTTTGTTGGGATAAATCAACTTTTTTTTTTCCTTTTTTTATATTTTATTTATATATTTTCCTTCTTTTTTTATTTACTCCAACTAAAATTAAGTGTCGTGAAATTGTGAATTAGAATTGAACTAGTTAGCCGAAAACAAAACTATTTTATATATTCGAATTTGTATCTTTGTATTAAAAAAAAGCCGTGAAATTACATTCTCCGACCACCAATACCTATGCGCCACACAATCGTACGGATACAACCCATCCGTAGCTTATACCATTACCGGCGCCCTCAGATTTTTGCACAGAGCAAACAAAGAAAGAGAAGGAACAGATAAAAACAAAGACAGAGACTAATGCACAGACCAAAACACAAAATAAATATAAATAAATACATACAAATATTTAAAAACTAAGAGATCAGATGTGGGTTGGTTAGTGGGAGTTGAGTTGCAGAGAGAAATTAGAGTAAAAGCAAAGACAGAAAGACAAAGCCGTGTGGGGCCCAAACAAAGCCAACCAATCCCGAGACTTCTACATATTCTCTCTCTCGATCTCTCTCTCTTCTCAAAAAGTCTCGTTCAAATCTTTATCTCCCCTCTTATAAAACCCCCTCGGCTCTTCTCTCTCGCAAAGACACACTCTCTTCTTGCTTGGCTCAATTTGCTCTCTGCCACCAAACTTTTTCATATTCACACCCACGACGACACTCACCCTTCACTTCATCAACACTCTCTCTCGGATTTTTGTTCTTTGCGTCTCTTGCTCGCTCTCTCTGCTCGATTTAGCGCTCTACATTCATTGAATTGAGATGGGTTGCTACGCTTTTAGTATCCGATTCTGTTTTTGGTTCGATCGGATTAGCTACTGAACCAAACCCAGATTCTAAAATTCAGTCTCTGTTTCTTTTTTTATCTTTGTTTTTTTTATTCCTTATCCAAAATTTTTATCTGGCCATTGAATTTTCCTCCCTTTTTTTCCTGTTGGATTCGAATTTTTCCTTTTTGTTTGCGTGTTTGCTTTGGTGACCCATCTCAGATTCTTTCTGAATCTCTATTTGAGGCAGAGAAAGCGAGCAGGTTAAGCAATGGCTGCAACGAAAAAGAGTGATAAGTCCAAGAAGGGTGTTGCTGTTGAAACCCAGATGGACGAAACAAGCCGAGATTGGGAGATTGACAAAGGCATCGATCTTGGTCTTTGCTTCGAGAGGCGGCCATGGAAGCCAGTTTTTGATGAAACTTCCATGTTACAGTCCCCAAGGCCTCTCAAGAAGATCAAAAGCCCTAAACGTCAAGACCCAGTTTCAGATTCATCAACCTCTCTTTGTCCTCCCCCATCTTCATCTTCTTCAAGAATAGTTTTCCCTTTTGCTTTTGATGAGTCTCAGTCTCAATCTCAGTCTCAGTCTCAGCAGCCTATGCAATTTCCCCACCAATTTAAGACCTCAACTGTGCCTATATTTCCTCATCTGCCACTTTTTCAACAACAACTACTACAACAACAACAACAACAACAACAAAATCCCCAGCAAATGATATCTTTTTCCTCCCAACAGCAGCAGCAGCAGCAGCAGCAACATGGCATGGTTTATCCGCCAGCCTATCTTGGAGACTCGGCCTTTTGGCAGCAACAGCAGCAGCAGCACGTGCTTCAGTATTGGAGCGATGCTCTGAATTTGAGCCCGAGAGGAAGGATGATGATGATGAACAAGTTGGGACCTGATGGGAGGCCATTGTTTAGGCCTCCGGCAATGCCTCTTAACACCACCAAACTTTACAGGGGAGTGAGGCAACGGCATTGGGGAAAATGGGTAGCCGAGATTCGCCTTCCTCGGAACAGGACTCGCCTCTGGCTTGGCACCTTCGACACAGCCGAAGATGCTGCCTTGGCCTATGACCGCGAGGCCTTCAAGTTGCGAGGAGAGAATGCCAGGCTTAATTTCCCTGAGCTTTTCATCAACAAAGACAAACCAGCAGTTTCCACAGCTCCGAGTTCGACAACTACTTCTGTTTCACCTCCAAAAAGTTCAAAGCCAGGCAGAACCCGCAAGCAGTCTCAACAAGAGGTTGAGAAAAGTCTTGAATTGGAGGCAATGCCACCGCCGCCGCCGCTGCCAGCAGTGCCACAGTCCCATGAAGAGACTTTTGACAATGATTCGGGATTGGGGTCGAGTGAGGTGAAAGCGAGTGATGGTGGTGAGGAAGAAGGGATTTCGGGGTCGCAAGAATTCATTTGGGGGGAAATGGCAGAGGCTTGGATGAATGCAATTCCAGCAGGTTGGGGTCCAGGTAGTCCTGTGTGGGATGATTTGGACACCACCAACAATTTTCTGCTGCCATCCCATCTTTCTTTTACCAATCCAAACCCAAATCAGCATCAGCAGCAGCAGCAGGACTATGATACTAACAATCCTCCTAAACTAATTCATCAAAGGCAGCAAGAGAATCCGGATTCGGCTTCCTCTTCTTCCTCTTCATGTCCCATGAAGCCCTTCTTTTGGAAGGACCAAGATTGAAGGTTCATTCAATATTCCTAAGATTGAACTTTGCATTTCTCTAGAAGTTGTAGGACTAGTTTTAGGAAAATCAGTCCCCTCTGCATATTTTTCACTGGTCTGATTTTTCGGAAAAAAAAACACCAACCCAAATTACATGCATTTCAAACTCAAACTCAAACTCAAAACTCCTCCACTACTTAATTATCTTCCTCCTTTGCTTCTTGGTAGATCATCAGTTTACTTTTAGTCCTCAGCTCCCCTCCCCTTAATTTCTCCTCACGTATGGTTGCATATTTTCCATAGACAACCAACCCCATATATGATCGTTGGAGCCTTGTGACTTTTTCTTACAAAAGCTTCAAACTTAGTTTGGTTCGGACTTTTTCAGTTCCTTAAGATTCATGCATTTAATTCCTTCACTTCACACTGATCTTCTCCATCTGCTCCACAAAGGCTGCATGTTTTTTCAGGCCTTTCAGCAGAGGCAATGCTATAACTGGTTCATGCTTTGTGGGCCATATATGCATTTTGTTCCCACTTCCTAGCTACTAGCTAGTGTTGGTAACTTGGTATTATAGTATTGTCTTATGTAGAGTATATCATATATATATATATGTACTACTTAAAGCTAGGCAGATCAGTCATTATATATTGTGTATTATTCAGAAGCATGGTTTTAGTAGTTATTTTAAGTTGATGTAGTGTGTGCTGGACCACCGCAGAGGGAGACGGTTTTGTGATCTCCTTCTCACTTGGTCCCTCCGTCCGGCCATCACGAGCTTTCGTTTTTCAGCTCCGGCGACGGAAGCCATTTATAAGACTTGTACATTTTGTTGGACTTTGTCTATCCGATTGTGAATTTGTGAGCCTTCACTTTCTAGCTCTACTGCTTATATATTGTATATATGCTTCTTTTTAGTCTTCCTTTCAATAAATGATTTCTTCTTATTCTGGATGTGTCATGGGGTTCAGAAATTAGTTAAAATTTAGGTGGGTATTCTTGTGACTTGAACATCAATGACAATGACAATACCCCAGAATTTAGGTAAATTGGGTGGTATTGTGAACAAAAGGACTTACCTACTTGAGGTAGCAACCTTTGGGACTAAATATACTTTTTCACTAATCAGCATACCTAAATCTGGGATTAAATATACTTGTGGTATTAAAAAGGGGTGAGTCCAGGTTTAAATTTTAGGTCAGTGTGCAGGACCAAAAATTAAATATAAAAATTTAGGTTCAGTGTGGATGTTAAAAAACAAAACAAAAAACCAAAATGTTAAATCCATATCAAGACCCATGAAAAATCATGTTTTCGAGTAAAACAAAACTTTATATATTTTAAAGCTACATGAAGTAGTTTAAAGATATAACTTTTCAAACATTCTTTTAAATTTATATTTCACTCAATGACAGAAGTGTAACTTTCTTTAGAGATTGTTACGATTTGGAGTTTATTCTAGTATAATTTATTATTGTTTTAGATTTTAGGGCCTAGGAATTTAAAGTCTACATAGAATTAATTTTTTTATTTAGAAGAAAAGACTAAATTTATTAAGAATCAAAATCAATTACGTGATACACAGATTAAATACAATTTTTATTAAGAATCAAGATCAATTACGTAATACACAAATTAAATACAATTTATAAATCAAGCATAATATACGTTGTTTCTTTAACACAAAGCGAGTAATTAATCCTATTACACTCTCTCGGTTGATAACAAAAGAGATTGGCTAAAACCAATATATTTTCTTCTGTCGAATGATTAAGCATGCCTTATGCATCCAATAAAAGGAAAATAACTAGTATTTACAAAAATTTGCACGCCTTATTTGACTACTAAGAATTCAAAACAAAAAACCCTTAAATTACCAATCGGCAATATAGTTTCTCTAATTGAATTGCAATTATTTTTCATTCAATAAGAAAAATTACAACATACTTTTTGTCGATTTGTGTAAAGCAAAGCCTAAATATATTTTAAAAATCAATCTAACTACAAAGTAATCCAATAGTGTTTAAAAAATGTGATTTGTTAAAATGATAGAGTTTGTTGATGGACATCACACATCCATCACATGACCTACAAAGAAATCCAATAGTGTTTAAAAAATGTGGCAAAAAAGTTTACCCTAAATATCTGAAGTTGTTTATATGTCACAGGACTCATTCGTGGGTCTGTTGTGTGTAGAATATTCTTCAAATGATTTACACCTTCAAAATATAAGAAGTAATGAGTAAGAGAGCACATCACATTGCTGAATCAACACTTTTCACATTAATTGCTATGAATGAATGAATGAATGAAATGAAATGAATATTTTGAAATGAGTGATTGACTGAATGATGAGGAAAGGTGGGACCCATTCGCCGTCCCATGAGGTGAGATCAATCACATTTCTTATTTCTGACGGCACGATAACGATGATGATGAAGTGGTCACAAGAGTCACATCACAACAAACAAACATGATATAATTACAAATCATGTGGCTAATTAATATAAATTAATCAATCATATAGATGTTAATTATTGATTATTATTAAAATAATGAATTAATTCAATTATCTTAAATCATATAATGGCGACCCAGCCAGCCATAAGTAATAAACAAACCCTTTCTTTAAACCAAACCCCAGTGCTTATGTCAGGGTGCGGCAGCTATAAGTACAAGATAATCATATTTAATTTCTTAATTAACTAAGGGATTAGTTTTGTTGCTTCGCCGGGCGTGAATATTTATTGTATAAACCAAGTTTGGAATTTGGATTAGGTAAATTTTGGCTTATAAAATTCAAGACCTTATGTCTTATTATTGGGTTTTTTTTATTAAAAAAGTCCAAAACAAAAAACTCCTGATCGGCTAACCCATTTGTGAAAATATGGTAACAGGCCAATCCACTTGAATGAGCTGAGCTCTCGGTGGATTATTCACCGAGCTTAAAAAATTACTATTGTCACGTGACAGTTATTACTATTGTGCGACAATAGTTATTTGAATAAATAAAATACCCTATAAATTGTCACTGTGCAAAAAACATAAAAAAACATAACGCGGACTTTATTTTTAAAAGAAATTATAAAACAAATATGTTCAAATGACCATTTAGTTTTATTTGCAAATTCAACAATGTGATACAATCATACAACTGAAAACTTAGATGAAGAAAGCTCCTTGATGAGACAAAAGTAGAGACGAATTGGTAAAGCATTTACTTTGGGCTTAATTATGTTTTTACCACCCATAGTTTCAATTGATTCTCATTTTACCACCTACCTATTCATTTGTCTCATTTTACCACTGACAACTATTTTTTGTTTCCCAATAAATTTGTTTTCATCCATTCCCTCACCCAAGCTGTAAAAAATGTTGACGTGCCATGTATATTTTGAACTTTGCACCCAATTTAGACCACGCCACGTAAGTTAAAAGTAGGATTTGCCCCATATGTGGCTGGGTGCGTGTTCATATGGTCAAAATGGGTGAAATGTCCAAAATACGCATACCATGCATGTCAACAATTTTTATAGCTTGGGTGATGGAATGGACGAAAAAAGGTTTAGTGTCACACTCGAAATACTTATAGGTGGTAAGTGTGAAAAATAAATATTTAGGTAGTAAGTGGAAATCAATTGAAATTATGGATGGTAAAAAGATAAATAAGCCTCTACTTTCTAAGTTCCTGGTAAGAGTTTGAATCTTGATTTTTTTTTCTCAATAAAAATACTAGAGAAGATTACACATGCAGGTCAAAATTGGACAATCGAATAAATCAATATTATAATACATTGCAGAAAACACCTTGACAAGTTTGAGAGATTTATTTGTCTTACCCTGAGTGATTTGAGTGTTGTGAATGTGGATTTTAGCGTAATTTAGAAGATTTATTAGTTTATAATTAAAGATAATTGTTTCTTTTGTAGAAGTTGCAAATAACTTTGGGCAAGCATTTCGTAGCTGAATGCAAAATTTCTTATCCTTTTTAAGTATTTTTCCAGGTTGGGAGACTTTTGTAGATTTTTATTTATTATTATTAATTTTGATCAAAGATAAGTTTTGACTCTTGATATTAAGATAAGAACAATTTTTGGGTCACCTCTTGGGAGACCTTAAGGTCACTACACTCCTCTAAATTACAATTTTGACAATGCTAATACATAATCGGAATCGTTCACATTTTAGATCACCTATTATAGATCAACTATGCAAAAAATCAATTCAATCGAAAATCATTTGGTTATATAATTGTTGTCAATTAAATAAAAAAATAAATAGTTTCGGATTAAAGAGTGATTTTTTTACAAAACCGTTGACTTTTTCTATTTAATTGACAATAATTTTATAACCAAATGATTTCCGATTGAGTTGATTTTTTACATAGATAATCTATAATAAGTGATCTAAAATATGAACGGTTCTAATTATGTATCAACATTGCCGAAATTATAATTTTAAATAGTGTAGTGATCTTGAGGTCACCCCAAATATTTTTCTTAAGATAAAAGAGCATTAGTTTTGGTAGCCCAGTTGAAAATGTCTCAATGCACCCAAATTCAATCACCTCTCTCCCAACACCAAAAAAAAAAAATTTTTAGTTTAAAATCAGACATTGGAGTTANAAAAAAAAAAACAAATAAGAAGTCAATTCTATAAAGTAACTACAAATGCAAATTTAAACGACCAGACCTAAGAAGGTGGGATTTTTGTAAGATCTGTCAAGTCACACAGCTATAAAGTGACTGTTAAGTTTAGCCAATCGAATCCATTGTTTATGATTATGAAGGTGTTACAAAAACAAAACATCCTTTTTCAATTGTCCATGCGAAGCCTATTCTATAATTGAAACTTTACATATATTGGTTGCTCAAACATAAACTATATCATCCCCAAAGATTTTTCTCTCATGCGGAAGAGAAATACAGAATAAATATAGAAGACCCGTCTGTTAATATTTTTAATAACAACTGAGCACTGCTACAAACATTTGAACGCATTTTCTCTACTGATTTTTTATATTACTTATTGACGGTTCACCTCATACTCCTTTAAGGTGTAGAATGAAGATTGTAGAGATTACATATTATGTTTTAACTCTGAGATTTTAAGTTTTAATATATTAGCCTGTATGTTAGGGTCATCTTAAATCTCAGAGTTAAAACCTAACATAAAGTCGATAAACCAGTGTTGATCGATTGGGAGAAGAAGAAAATGCACTACCGAGAGAATCCGCACTTATTCTGTATTTTTGTTCTGCAAGAGAGAGTGCTCTCATTCTCATGACTATTGGTGTTTTTTTTTTTTTTTACTCTCTTCTGTCATGGGAGGGGAATTCGGACTTAGAACCTCTAACATTGTAGAGAGACCACTCGGTCAATAGCTAGCCAGTATGGCCAATACTCTTGGTAGCCACAAAATCGGCCCCAAACGTTGGTCAGAAAGTTATGAAACCTGAAGGCTGATCCTATGCACTCAGACACACCATTGTAACAGCTTCCAGTGGGTTTTGAAGCAACATCTGTGCAAGAATAACAATATGACAAAGAAAAGAATGCAGTAAATGTAGACCTAGACTCAATTGAAGAGTTTTTCTGGGGAGTAATTATTCTAATTTAAGGGTTTTTTCTTGTGATAATCCAATTTAAGAGTTTGAATGACCTACAATTATCCATTATTCTTTTCTTTTTTGGTAGACAATATCCTTCATCCTCATCTGCATTAAAAAGAAATGCATAAAATTAATTCTATAGGAGCATAAACCAAATTGAAGCACAAATACAAAGGGATAAGTACTCAATATAAAAACTCCACTTTCTTTTTTTCTCTTTTGAAAATTTGCACTCTTTCTTGAGCTTGATGCCCGCATCTTACCCAAAAAAAAAAAAAAAAAAAAGACACTCATTTTTCAACTTGGTACTTCATATATGAGGGAAATTCAACCAAAAATTCAACAAAAACCCATCTGTCTTTTGAACTTTTCTCAATTTTACAACCAGCAAAAATTGAGCAATCATGATTAATTTATCAAATGCGTCCATCTGTCATTGTTCTGGCAAAAAAAACGAATCTACCATTTTCTGGGAATTCCAAGATTCACAAGCATCATGCAAAATCACTATGCCTAACTTTGGCATAGTAATGCCTTGGATCCAAGACATAATCATCTTAAACTTCGATATAGCAACTCATACAGATACGAGTGTAAATTGATTCTCCATATGCAAAAGGAAAGTTGGCTTTCCAATCCAAATTTGGGGACCACTCATGCATTTGATTCTAAACAGAATTGACAAAACTAGTAGCCAAAAAAAACAAAGTAATGAGTAATGACAAACATTGACATGTAGAATTTAGAAACAAAGTTGTGAGCTTGTAGGTTTTCTAAGGGAATTGGAACCTCTGCTGGGATTAGCTGATGTGGCAGCCTTAGATCAAAAGGCAACCAAACCCAGCAGACATAATCCCAGACGATCTGCATCCTTTGTGAAGTGTTTGTGGTGCAATTCTTTATTTTTAAAAGGCATGTCTTCTATAAAAACTTCATATGTTGTTGCAAAAGGAAAACTTGTCCTACGACTATTCAACAATCTGGCACATACGAGGGAGTTAACATGATGGACAAGTGAGTGACAATACATTCAAGGGTTGGACGTAATTCAGTGAATAACTAATTTTATAGTCGTGTTAAATCTAACCATTAAAACATTGTCCCATACTAGTCCCTCGTGGTAAGTCCCTTATATGAGCCGGACTGAGTGATTCAAAAGTAAACCCAGTTATAGGTAAATGCTACTGCTGGACAAACAGGTATCTTGTCTCAAGTGTATTGTTCACTGCCATACTATAAAAATTTGATAGGAATGGATAAAAGTTTTAATGTGGGTTCAGTTTAATTATACACATTCACCACAATAACTATTATTTTCTCAAATTTGTATGAAACAAATACAGGCCCTCTCAGTCTCAACAAAGCCTACACTAAAACAACATAAATCAAAATTCAACTCTTATTATTTATTCTCTACCCGGTTTTTTCAAGCAACAAGACAAAAGGGCAACAGATAATTTAAAACCCGGCCACTATCTAAAGAGAGCATTATGCACAGAATTATATTTATACATCATACACACTGACACATAATTTGTTAAACCAAAATAAATATCAATTAAAAAACAATCAATACAAAATTGACTCAGCCAGCTAAAAACTTTGAAGGAGAACATGACAAGACAAGAAATTGAACACTGCTGAAAATTCAAAAGAGACTATGGTTTGCATTTTGAAGAAATGCTTGTAATTACTCCCCAGCCAGACAATAAATGTTGTACTGCGAACATCTCTGCCATTGTTATACAGTTATACTTATAGATCTAACCCTTAACTAAATCAGAAGGCACATCTGCTTGAACCCATGTTGAACATATCAAACTGAATCCAAAACATAAATCCTATTGGACCATGCAAATCCAATTGATAACTATATCTCATCTCTGTTTTGAATTAAGAGTGATGAATGCTCTCTTTCATGCTTTGTTTGCATGTAAAGAGTGCTTACAAATAACAAGAACAATACCAAAGTGAGGACTGCCGGGAATTGATCTAGTCTATCACTGAAGAAAAAACTGAAAACAACTTTGTTTAGCATGGATAGCAACAAAGTTCCAGGACCTGAGATTAATCAGTCATGAGAAAGCTTGGGGTATTTTAGGGAAAAAAGTAGTTTTTCTACAACATAATCTTTTCTTCAATACAGGAAATTCCTGGTGAAATCGATGCAATAGCAATGACCTTGATTGTTAAGTAAAAAGCTTTTCTAAGATGGGAGAATTTTGGTCCCAATTTCTTGTTGCAGTGTTATATACAAGTGCATAAAAAATTCTAGCTAATGAATAAAATCAAGATTACCAGATTTCATTAGCTTAAATCAGACTGCCTTTTTCCAAGGCAGAAAGATTGCAGGGAATTATATTAGCTCAAGAGCTTTTCAAGTGCTATCACAGAAATTCAGCACCTGCTAGATTTGCAATAAAAATTTCTCATGAAAGCCTACAACTCAAGAAGCAAGGAGTTCATTCTCGTATATAGCTGCAATTGGAGTTCCAACTTAATTTATTCATTGGACCAGAGAATTTATAACCAATCCAAAGTTTTCAGTGGCCCTTAAATAGCCGTTGGTTGGATATTTTAAGAAGAATGAGATTTATGGCAGGATGACCCTTTATCACCTTCCTCTTTGAAGGCTTTTACAAAAGTGATGAATTAAACAACTGAATGTGACCATTGTAGAAGGCCTAACAAATGCCAATAGGGTTACATTAGGGATGTAAAGAATGAGAATGTCAAGAGTTGAAGAGTTGAACTCTTTACCTGAATGTAAAGGAAATCTTTGTCATTAAATAAAGAATAAAAAAGTCAGTCAAAATCATTGTTATTTCTGAAAAACAATATTACAATCTAAAAATATATATAAGAATTATTGAGATATCTTGGAAACTTTTTAAGTTCTTACTAAGAGAGTGTTTAAAGGTTAGTATCATAAATGTCCAAAAAAAAGGTTGTTATCATAAAAGGACAAATACTTAGATATATAAAAGATCTACAAGGTATATCAACACACTCTTTGAACCAAACGTTTCTGCTGATATAAATAGAAATCGAATTGCTTACACAAAACATATTACAGATCATGAGATCATGACATTCATATACTTAATTTTAAAGGGAAAACACATTGACACAAGAGCTAGTTAAGAACATCTTTCAATTTTCAAACAAACACCCGTGAGAAATTTCTTCTAGCTACTTGTTTTGTCCATCTTGATCTGGATGAGCTTGTCAGACATACACCATGGAAAGCTTAGGAAATGGTCTCTTTCCATTTCCTCATTGTAGCGACCCCAATAACTTGGATGATAAGTAACATGGTACCAAGCAGAAGCTTTTGCTTCTGCTGCTGCATACACATCATCATCACTTTCACTTGAATCACTTCCCAGCTGCTGCTTCTCATTAAACCAGGTCCTAGCTTCGTTTTTCAATGACCTCACCGCATAATTGATCGAGTCCAAGTCCTTTCTCTTATTGAAAAACTTTGATATTTGAGTGACATTCCCACTTAGTATTTCGGCTTCAGTTTTGAAGCCGTAATATTCCATCAGGTTTCCCAGCTTGTAGTCATATTTACCTTTGTAATTCATGGCCTCATTGATGTAATTTTCAAAGCCATCTACTTCCATGTCAGGGTCATAGCACATGCTAGCCACTTCCCTAGTGAAGGACTTAAATTTACTAGAGCTTAAAACTGATACATCTTTCACCTTTCGGAAAAGCATCCCAATCACACGTTTGGACTCATAGCTGGGCTTGTCAAGCTTTTCCATGAAATCTGGGTACTTTTTGACGCGTAGCCTGCTTGGCAATTGCACTACCACACCAGTTTTGGGAGAGTCAACGGCGTCAGAGTTGAGATTGGCGAGCTTAATGCATGGGGCACTTGAAGCCTTCTGTTTCTCCCTGTCTGCAAACACAAGATGTGCATTTGAAATGATCCCCAAGTTGTCATTGACTATGTAGTCGGTAAAAAACTCCTCAACTTTCTGCAAGTGTAACACAGCAAAACAGAACATCAACCATGTTTCGAATAAGCTTGAGATAAATTTACTTGATAATTAAATTTAGTAATATATAGTTATATACCTCTATTGTAACATGATCCAATTCCATAATTGGAGCTGAGGTATAATCCATGGGATTAACTTGCCTTGGAGGAATCAGATCAGGGTCCCAACTAACAAAGTAAATATCTCCATCCAAATCACTTCCTGAGCATTCATTAGGATGTGGTCTAATTCAATGAAAAAGCATAGTCAGTAAATAGTTCAAAGGAAAAAATTAATGTGAAACAAAGAAACACTAAAATGAAGTAGAAATCTAAAAGCTACGTACCTCTTTCCTTTTTGAGGGAACACAACACAATCCACCATGTGTTGCAAAGCTGGCACATTGACAGCTTTTAAAACACGTACATCTCCTGGGTGTAAGCAGGGGTTTTTAGCAACCACTACGTTCCCCTCAACAACAAAATTTTCTTGGCTTGAAGTAGCGCCACTGCTGAAAAGATCATGGTGAGAACATTGCACAAACACCTGGCCATATTCCAGCATCTCAGTTTCATCAAGACATCCCATCAAGGATCTTCCCTTTGGAACAAAAATCCTTGTTTTGCTCCGCAGCTCCACTAACTTTGATGCACAGAAAGCTTGCAGCATCAATGACAAAAATGGTTCTGCATCTGGCTTGTAACCACACAAAAGCATTTCCTTTAAAATGCTTGTCATCTCTCCGTGAAACATCAATTCCAGTGCTTTATGTGCTTTTAATGGATCAGTTAGTATATCACCCAATTGATCCATAGCTTGGTTTTGCTTTTCCTCAAAAACACAATCTCGAACTCCAAGGGTGGACAAAAGAGTAATCATTTGATGATTCAAAAAACAAGGCTGGTACTTGCTCCATGCCAGAACATCTAACTTTGTGTTGTGAGATTTGAACTTGCACATGCTATCTCTCAGTGACAAGGTTTTTACCAAAGTTGGATCAACTGCCACAACACCTTTGTAGCCACCATATCGAATTTGAAAGGCGGATGGAGTAGAACTTCTCCCACACTTTCTTGCCACTTTTTCAGCAAATTCAGCCGATATCTTACCAATTCCATCAGAGAAACAATATTTGGTTCCACCTCTTTCTATCTTCACATCATCAAGGAATTCAATTTCATCACAACCAACACTAAAAGTTTCCCTGGAGGAGCTGAAAGACTGACCCAGCCTGGCAGCAAATTTTGCCACATTTCTAATGGGACTAAAATCACCCATCCAGTTTCTGATGTCTTGAGCAGTAAGCTCACTCCTTGAAGCAAACATCCACACAGATTGTTCACGTAATTGACTCGATGAAAAGGCCAGAAACTCAAACTTTTTGTCACCAATGACTATGCCATTTCTTAGAGTAGAAAGTATTCTTTCATAAACTCTAGTTCTCCTTTCCTCCTTTGTACGACTTTTATGTGAACGCAAATTTACAGAAAACAACTTGCCCAAGTCCTCATCGACGAAAGAAACATGAAGAAAATTTTCAGTATCTTGGGAATAATTTCGTAAAACACGATTGGAAAGATTTACCTCTGGGCCACAGAAGTATACTTTGGATGGTGTTATTTGGACCCTGTGTACATACACAAACCCTTCATCTAAAGAAATAGAAGGTGACTGAGGAATTTGGTCACCTGCCATGTAATTTTTGTACTGCTCACTAAGCCACCTCACAGGTTCATAGCAGCATTCTTTTAAGTGGAACAGTTTGTCCAGGGCAGAATCTATGTATTCAATTCTTATTCTACTAGGATCAACTAACTCATAAAAATTAACACCAAGTGCTTGCCCAGGAACACATCCATGTTGAACCAAGGAATTTATCTTAAACAGGATTTTGTACGGCAAATTAATACCAGGGGCTGGACACACAAGTGGAACAAGATCTGAATTACAGGAGAAAGCGTCACCTCTCTCCACAATGAACTGTCCTTCATCTTCTTTGTAATGAGCAAAACTGTTGCGCAGGTTTGGAAGCACAGACTCATATGAAAGCTCCAAACATAAAGCAGAGGATTGCCCAATGCAGCATGATGGAGTGAAATCAACTTCTCGAATCCATTTCTTGTCAGAAGCTTCCGTGCCTTTTGCATAAATCCGAGGGCCACCACGTAACTAGCAAAAGAAAGGAAAAAAAGGAAGAGATAAATGTTAGCTTTTTAATTTAAAGTAAAGAAATACATGCATGCACAAATTGTAATCATTTTAATTAACTGGCAAACCTTGATTAGAAGAAACTTTGTTAGTCGACCATCTTGTTGATGCAGCTCAATCCGGCCAATAATGTCAGAGAGGACCTCAAGCTTGTACTCAACAGAATCATGAGAAAAAAACAAGTAGATATTTTGAAATCCCATCCCAAAGTTCACTGAAACATCCCAAGTTGTCCAAAGCACAGAAAACTTTTCCCGGGAAACTTGGCATCCAAAGTGTAGTTTTGCAAGCTCCATGCTATGAGGTTCAAAATTTTTTGAGCTGGGTGCGATGTTCCATAGTTGAGCTTTCAGATAAGAATTCCCATACCATAGGTGTCGAAGGTCGGCTAATTGTATTATCATTTGAGCAGATTCTGCACTTGTGAAATGAACTTTGGCAGATGCTCTTGATTTTCTATCTTTGGGAGGAAAAAACATCACAGAAGAAACAGTTCCCTTTCCAGTATATCCCTCCAGAATTCCTTTCACGGCTGCTGAAGACCCAACACAGGGAAATCCGAACAGCTTAATTGTCTTATCCATGCTGAGTAATTGATCCCAACTTCTGTTTCAAATTAGTAACTCAAAACTCAAAGTAGTTGTAAATAAGAGAATGTAATGCAAATGTGAGAGAAGTGTCTTGCTCTGAATTTGACTGCTAGCAGAGCACATGAAGCTATTATATATAGGAAAGAAAAGAGCACAGAGGTGAGAGATTGCGTGGTGATCAATTTTTAACTCCATCTCACTCACACCACTGCAAGTACCTTGTAATGGCAGTTATACGCCTATGCAAGTAGCTTGCCTCCTCTGTTTGGCGCGCAAGTTATATAAGGATCTGTTTGGCGCGCAAGTTACATAAGGATCTGTTTGGCGCGCAAGTTATATAAGGACCAGCTTCTTTTTACAAAAAGAGGAGGAATCCATTTCCATTGCGACACGTAGCAAGGTCATTGCACATTGTTGAATATCTCTCACTTGTATAGGTAAATCAATGTGAGATATGTATATGTGCTTCATGCAACATTATTTGTATTTAGAATACTTTTAAATAAGATTTATTGTGTTTGAAGTTTTTAAATTAAATTTGTGTATATGGTACTAATATCAATTTGTACGTGCAACATTACTTGTATTCAAAATACTTTCAAATAATCCTCTAACTTCTCTACTGTTCAGTAGAGCTGGATGCACAGAGAGACTAACAAAGTAGCTGCAAATTAATTTAGTAGCTAACTTGGCAAGAAAGGATATATGTGTTAATACTTGGGATTTATATCCCCCTTTCTCTTGGATTGGAATTTTGATAGCGGATATAGTTGATCTTTATTTCTTTTTCTTTTTTGTTGCTTTGTCAGTTGGTTGTTTAGCTGGTTTCTTCTGATACTCTGCCTTTGTGGCTTCTTTTTTTAATATGAAGTACTTCAATGGCCAAAACAAAAAATACTTTCAAATAAGATTTTTTGTTTATAAAGTTTGTAAATTAGATTGGTGTATATGGTACTACTCTTAAATTAGCTGTAGGGATGGTGGTTTAAAAAAAAAAAAAACAGAAGTTGAAACTTAGCCCTTGAGAGAAGTTTTGCCCAAGAACCTTCTAGAATTTAGAATCTCAGATGGACATTGGCAAAGGGTTGCTGTCCTAATACTATTGTTCTGCATAATGAGGAATTTTGCTCCTTTCTGAGGAAGTACTAGAAAGACTTAAGTTTTGGAAATATGGAACTTGCTCCCCAAGGAGATGGATGGAGCCATCCCACATTCTAGATTCTTCGTTGGAACTGTTTAAAATAGCATTTGTTATTGTAAGGCCTAGGCTATACCGACCACCCTTTGCTGTTAGGTTGACTACCTTTTTTTTTT
>QANT01001807.1:0-64238 GCA_003254885.1 Purshia tridentata | reverse complement strand
GTAATGATAAAAAAAACAATGGAACAATAGCTAGAAATAATTGATTTTCTTATTATATTTAAAATATTAAACCTGCTGACCTCAAGTAATTAGTGGTTTCAAGCAAAATGTTCTATCATAATAATAAGTAAGTAAAACAAACACAATATATCAACTAAATAAAATAAATTAAAACTGCAGATGTAAAAAATTGATTTAACGTAATTATACCTTTGTTAAAATATATCAAAAACAAACCAAGCTTTTATTTTTTGTAATTTTTATTGTTGAAATGATGATTTTGGTTTATTATATTGGTAGTAAACTTTGAAGCACCAGAGTCAAAAAGAAAAAAAAAACACTCGAGAAATTTAAGGTTTCACAGACATAAAGATATTGCACATACATAAAATGAAAGAGATGCGAGCACACGAAAAAATACAAACTCAATGAGATGGAAGAAGAGATACAAACCCAAACTAATCAAAAATGGTGAAAAAAGGAGCACAAACACAAACAGCAAAAAGCAACAATACTAGAGAAAAAAAAGAAAAAAAAAGAAAGCACTTATCTCTGAGATAGAAACCAATTTGGCAATAATTCAATAGAAAATGGTAAACAAAAAACGATTAAAATATATTAAAGAACATCTTACCATTTTCTTAGCATATAAAAAAGATTGGAGCAACAATTGTGATCAACAGCTAGACAAAAACATTTTTTAATCAAATTTTCTCTAATTAGGTAAGAAATGCTAAAAAAAAATGATTCAAAGATATTTAAAAACAATTTACCCCCCACTGAATAGGATAAAATATCCAGAAAATAAACATGAAATGATAAAAAATAGAAAATATATTTTATCAGGTACACAGGCATTAGTGTATGTTTTATAAGTAAGTAAAAAGCCAGTAAAAACAAAATACAAAAAAAGGCAATGAATAAAAAAATTACCTTAAACCACTTCAAAGTAACAGTAAGCGAACCAATATACTAGGAAAAATAACAGAACACAACCTACACATAACAAAACTTGAATTACTAAAAGAAACACCAAAAAAATAAACATAGATATAAAACATGTAATCTCAATACTTTGATCAAAGCAGAGAAAAATGAAACCAAAAAATAAAGTGACATTGATAAACTAACTTAAAAATCAAAGTAAATGACTTGATTCAATAGGGAAATCCTAATTCATTTTCTATCTCATAGACTCAATGTAATAAACATAAACGAAAATAGTTATTTAACTGAATATAAACAATATCTCTATTGTTAGGATGTTCATCTGGTTTGGTTAGTAGTATTGAATTAAAACTTATTTATTAAAATAGTTATTAGTATGTTCAGCCACTAAGAAAACAGAGTCAGTATAAGCTCTTATTTAATGGTTATATTACATAAACCCAAATATAGAAAGGCAAGAAGAAAGATAAACAAAAAACCATATAACGAACGAAATAAAACAAACAAAAAAACTGATAGGTTTAAGTTGAGAACCCAAATAACAAAAGAAGACAGAAGAAAAGCCTTAACCCCAACATAGGCAACGAATAAAAAAGTGCTTAAAGTGTAAGAAAAACTATAAAGCATTTATTCATCCAATTAAGAAAAAGGTTAATTGACTTTAAACACCAAATTTTAATAATTTTTTAATTCAGGTACCAAAATTTAACAGCATTTTAGATTAGGTATTAGTTGAAAAGTCAAACATAATAATATAGTAAAGGACAGTATAATTCACAAATATTACATCACATGCCACTACAATAATATATATATTTATATTACATCCATACTATTACATTAATTTATACTATATTGTATTAAAACTAAAAAAAATCAATCCAATCACATTTTAACTGTGACTGTCTTACAATTTAGTTGTGATTGTTTTGGTATGTTAAAAAAGACAACTCCACCACTATACTAAGTATTACTTTGAATAAAAGTATTGTTTTGACCTCTATTTATACTATATTGTAATACAATTTCTCTTAAAAAAAAAATTTCAATTCAGTCACAACCTAACTATGACTGTATCGCAATTTAGCTATGACTGTCATTCAGTCACAACTGAATTTGAAGTTGAGTGTCGTATAGTCACAACTAAAACTGAAGTTGAGACTATATTAACTAATTTCTAAGACAATATAAAAGTATTAATGATAATTTTATTAAAACTTTATAAATTTTATCTAANCTTTATAAATTTTATCTAAGACCCATCATATGTGGGCCAAAGAACAATAGAAGGGCAAATTTGTCAAACAAATAAAGCCCAAAACAAATGAGCTGTATATTTGTGACCTATTCTAAAAATCAAGTTCATTAGTTAGTAGCTAAACCTAAAAATTATGAGCAAAACTGATTTTCTAAAAAAGTATTGAAACTTGGTATTTAATCCTAAATTTCTATTTTAAATTTAACTAAATTTGTAATTATTTCATGTTATATAATATTTGATTTTTTAAGTTTATTTTTTTACGCATACTCAATTTTGAGCGCTCAGTGGTCATTTTTAAATGTCCGATAGTACATTTTGAATTCTTTTTTAAATACTGGTTTGTCAGTTTTTAGGTTTAAAACGATAATTTGTCAAACTTAATCCAAAAGTGATAATGTAGTACATTAAGGTAAATTAAAATATATATGTACCACATTGAAACATTTGAATCCTTATCACAAAAATTAAAAATAACAATAAACTTGAAAGGAATATTTTGTAATTAGCCAAAAAATTTTATATATATTTGAAAAATTCAAGCTCTATAAAGAACCAGCCAATGTTATTGTATTGAGATGATAATGCTAATTGCTACACGGTACCACAATTAAAGATGGTGCGTGTGTAAGGGGCAAAAACGATTGGGAGCTAATGAAGAGAAATGACAGTGAGCTAACGAGCTATGAAAAGTTGAACCACGAAGAATTATGGTTCATGAGCAACCAGACATTGAGTTTCTTTGCATCTTCATCTCCATAGTAGCAAGTACAGAGCTAGTTGTCCAATGGAAGCAGTTATAGTTGTCTTGTCTGGGCAACCTCTGGGAGCTTGCGAGCTTTCCTTTTCCGAAACACGTATGCATAACATGCCACATGCTGGAGAGGCCCCACGTTACTCCAAGTTCTCCAATGTAGGACAAAACAAAAACCAAAATAATAAAATTAACAAAGATGACCTTTGGCACCACCCAAAAGTCCCTCACAGCAGAAACGAAAAAAGAACAAACAACCTCTCCCTCCTCCTAAGGTCGGTCATCACCTACAAAAATGGACACCCTTTACTCTCTTTATTGCTACTGTAACATTGCCTCTTTTCTAATATCACCACCACCACCACCACCATACTTTGAGCAGCTATGTCATCATCACTCTCTGCTCGTTTTCTCTGTCCTCCAACTCCGTCCTCAGCTCCCTGCAGCAAGACAAGGCTCTCTGCTGCCACCAACCCGGCGGTGGTGGCGGTACCCATTGCACCGGATATCGATGTGGCAAGGTTCGAGCCTAGAGTGGAGGAGAGAGATGGGTACTGGGTGTTGAAGGAGAAGTTTAGGCAGGGGATTAATGCTCAGGAGAAGGTGAAGATTCAGAGGGAGCCCATGAAGCTTTTCATGGAAGGTGGGGTTGAAGAGCTTTCCAAGATGTCTATTGAGGAGATTGACAAAACTAAGGATACTAAGGATGACATTGATGTAAGGCTCAAGTGGCTTGGTCTTTTCCACCGGAGAAAGCATCACTGTGAGTTTTGATGATCTAACTTCTTTTTATCATTTTTGTACATCTACTTAATTATTTTGTTTTGTGGTTTGATTGAATCAATTTGGTTAATTACTTTTAATATTCTTACAAGATTAGCATCTTCAATTTGAGAGGAATTTTGAAAGCTTAAACGTTTTCTTGACCCCAATTTTGTCATATTTTTTATGTTCAAAACTCTGTTTCCATATGTGCTTAATGAAATTTGATTAATTAAATGATGATGATGATGATGACCAGATGGTAGATTTATGATGAGACTGAAGCTACCAAATGGGGTCACAACAAGTGCACAAACAAGATATCTTGCAAGTGTCATAAGAAAATATGGTAAGGATGGTTGTGCGGATGTCACAACCAGGCAAAACTGGCAAATCCGCGGAGTGGTACTGCCGGATGTGCCGGAAATTTTAAAGGGTCTTGCTGAAGTTGGCTTGACAAGCCTGCAGAGTGGCATGGACAATGTGAGAAACCCAGTTGGAAATCCTCTTGCTGGCATTGACCCACATGAGATTGTTGACACAAGACCTTACACAAACTTGTTGTCCCAATTTATCACTGGCAACTCACTTGGAAATCCAAGTATCACAAACTTGTAAGTATTTTTAGCTCCCTCATTTACAGGAAATGCTACTGCGATTGTTTATAATTAAGGGTTTCTGCTGTGATTGTTTATAATCAAGGGTTTGATTTCGTATAAGTCATGGTTTAGGCTGCTGAATATGAATAGGAGAAATACATTTGATAAAATTAAGCATGAAAAGGAGTGAGTTTCTTGGCTTATTAAGTTTTGTTTTCCTCTGAACAGGCCAAGAAAGTGGAATGTGTGTGTGGTGGGCTCTCATGATCTCTATGAGCATCCCCACATCAATGATCTTGCTTACATGCCCGCAACAAAGGATGGACGATTTGGATTCAATTTGCTTGTCGGAGGCTTCTTCAGTCCCAGACGAAATGCAGAGGCCGTTCCTCTTGATGCCTGGGTGTCCACGGATGATGTGATCCCAGTTTGCAAAGCCATACTAGAGGCCTACAGAGACCTTGGCACCAGAGGGAACCGACAAAAAACAAGAATGATGTGGTTGATTGATGAACTAGTAAGTAATCACTTTTGTAACTGTATAATAGTTTCAATGCCTTGTGATGCAATCGTCCTAATAAAGGGTGGTACTATGTAATATGTGTGATCTTCTAAGTTACTGAATTTATTGTGCCATATTTCAATCTTCTTAACAAGAAATCCTTCAAAAAAATTTGAACATTTTGAATCATGATTTACTTTATTAAAATTGTTTATAAGTAAATTTGAATGTGCCATGGAATTGCTTTTCTTCTTGTGTACTAATGTTTATTGCCTTCACTCAGCATATTCCAACTTATTGATGGTATTTGCCTGACCACAATTTCTTGAAATTTGTATGATTGCAGGGCATAGAAGGATTCAGGTCAGAGGTAGTTAAAAGAATGCCCTTCCAGGAGCTGGAGAGAGCATCTTCTGAAGATCTGGTTCAGACGAAATGGAAAAGGAGAGACTATGTAGGTGTCCATCCACAGAAACAAGAAGGTCTAAGCTATGTGGGTCTTCACATTCCAGTAGGCCGGCTCCAAGCAGATGACATGGATGAGCTAGCTCGTTTAGCCGACGAGTATGGCACCGGGGAACTCCTGCTCACTGTGGAGCAAAATATAATACTCCCCAATGTTGAGAACTCAAAACTTGAAGCATTGCTTAAAGAGCCTCTTCTGACAAATAGATTTTCACCTGAACCTTCTATTCTCATGAAAGGACTGGTGGCATGCACTGGAAACCAGTTCTGTGGGCAAGCCATCATTGAGACAAAGTCCAGGGCCTTGAAGGTGACTGAGGAGGTGGAAAGGCATGTGGCAGTGACTCGGCCGGTGAGGATGCATTGGACAGGGTGCCCGAATAGCTGCGGACAGGTGCAAGTGGCGGATATTGGTTTCATGGGGTGTATGACAAGGGATGAGAATGGGAAGCCTTGTGAAGGGGTTGATGTTTTCTTGGGAGGGAGAATAGGGAGCGACTCACATTTGGGAGATGTTTATAAGAAGAGTGTCCCTTGCAAGGACTTGGTGCCTTTGGTTGTGGACATTTTGGTAAAACACTTTGGAGCTGTTCCTAGGGAGAGGGAAGAAGGGGAAGACTAATTCAAATAGACAACAATTTGATGTTCTTGTAGCAATTTGGAGGGTTCAATGTAGATTACAGCTTCATGGGGCTGAAAAGGACGAGGAAGAATACGAGGTGTTATTGAACTTGGCCTGTTTTCACTTGTAATGTATACCAAAATAGCACTTGAGGTTGTTTAGGTAAATTGCTAGCACTGAGTACAAAAATGTTGGGAACATCTGAAATAAGTATTTATGTTCGTCACTAATCACAAGAAAATTATTTAAAGTTTAATGAGATATTAGCAATGGTATAATTTTTGAAATTTATAAATTTTAATTTATAAGAAGATATGCAAAAATATGAAGAAGATTTAGCCATTAATACCATTGGAGCCCAACATAGAATTGCAATGCAATAATTGCAAAAGCAAGTTAATAGCCATTCTATTGCACTGCCAGTTGCCCCAACCATTGGGCATGCCCTACCTACAAACGTGTACTACGAGGGCATAACAACTTGCCCAAATGAAGATCGCCTCTATATCTCTCACAAATATATCAACTAGAGAACTGCTAAATCAGCATATTCATGCTCAAAGTTGACAGAATACACATATTTCAATCTAAACGAATATGACTTCAAACTTTGCACAGGGGTTGCTTCCGACATGTCTTCTAAAATCAGCATCCCCATTAAATCTGAAGGTATATAAAGCTTGCCTCTGTGTCATGCCAACAGGATATATTCTATAAATTTTAAATTCATCTCCTCCTCTTATGCTTTCGGGTCTTTCCTGTTTCCAAATGGGCACGTGTTTCTGAGACTTAAACTTTCTGAGCACCATAGACTCCAATGCCTCAAGAGTCAGATTGTCAGACCTGCCCAGAAAAATCAGAGAATTTTGGGAACAGAAGAAAGATTAGGGGATATCTAGACAATGCATGAGGACGAAAATACTACGTTTAATTTTTAACCATGTTGTCTAAACTACATGCAACTAAACAACAGAAACCTAAAATAAAATGGCTAAGTTAATAATGCTCCTCCACTGCTCCACCTTTAGAGGAATGACACAACTAGTTCTCTATTTTTTCCCTCGTGTTCTGGAACTATGAAATCAAGTTGGCCGGAAATGTTTCAGCATAAGAGAAGAATAGTGAAGTTATTATTGATTTGCAGAGACAGACCCCAGACCCCAGTAGGTGTTAGGGAAATGATGAAGTTACCTTAAGAAAATGGATTCCATCTCAAATCTCCCTCTTTCTCTTACATATAAGTGGTACATGACTGCTGAGCCTCTGGTGCACTTGCAAGGTCGTTCTTTGAACCCTGGGCTACTTTCTTCTTTCTCTCGAATCATTGTTGCCAGGTGAATGCAAAGACGGCATGATGAATGTACTGCTGCCATGTCTACAAGAGCCTTGAAAGAATCAGATGGACCCTCATACTTCCACCTAATCATTTGACATCTCAGTATGTTAGAACCTTCATAAAGACACAAAATTGGGAAAGAAAGAACAACACTTCCACATGTACCTAGTACAGAAGAAAAGAAAATAACTAATGATCATAACAACGACCATCATACTATTCTTTATACATATACCAGAGGATTTGGAAGACAATTTATTAACTAGATAAGACAAATATTTACCTTAATGACTGATTATATGCTTCAGGATTATTTGCAAGGTATTTCATGGTCTTAGCAACTGACTTAGCATCACTTAGCTCCTTAATATGTAAAATTGAACCAGGAGCAGGAGCAAATTCTTGAATATTAGGAGCACCAACAACCACAGGTACAGTTCCTGAAGGAATAAGATATTGACATCCTCTCTCAGCACCTTTGCCAAAATTGATTAGTAGATGAGAACTTTTCTTTTGGCATTTTATATGCAATTTACTTCTCTTGTGTATAATAATAGTCCTCATATTAAATGTGAAAATGGAAACCAAGAAATCTTATAGATGTTAGAGGCCAAAAATTGAAAATTCAAACTTCTATCCATATTGAATTCTCTCAAATTTGTTTGCAAAATATTTCCAATACTTTTTTCCATAAAATGCAAACAACATTTCTTGGATTCTTTGAAAAAATGTCCTCATTCCTCGTTTCCATAAAATGCAAACAACATATTGTAGGTTGCAACAACTAAATCAGCATGGCAGAGGGGACTGAGGAAGAGAGAGAGATAAAGAGTAGTTCCATACCAGCAACAAGAGATTGGAAGTATTTCTCAGTAACATAATCCTCCTCGTTGGAATTCTCAAATGCCAAACTAAATTTATAGCGCTTCAAAGTTTCAACTTTGTCCACTGCAAATCATACAAATGACTATTAACTAGAAGAAGATATAATAGTGCCTTTAAGAAACTATATTCCCGCCTCAGTGACTTTTGTTGCCATGTCCACAAAAAGCTAAAAGACTGATCCAATAGATTTCTCTCTACATCTTCCGAGAGAGAGATAGAGAGAGAGAGAGAGAGTGTGTCAAACCACATGCATAGATCATACAGGAACAAAATTAATAACATTTTGTAGTGAATATCTAAATGAATCTTTGTAAAAGATTGTGATATTTATCTTCGTTTGCTTTTGAAATGGATTTCATTCAAGATGCCAACTATTTAGCCTACTTATGGAAAATACAGTTGTGATTGCAAAACTAGCACTAATACACATAATCAGGAAAAAAAAATATCAACTGAATAATTTCCAAGCACATGCAGCTGGTTTAAGGGAAATCAGGATCAGAATCAATATAGGTCTGACTTACGACATTATGTCGACAATAACTCATCTACAAGGTATTTTTCCATTAGATCAAGAAATTTTTTTTTTAAGGAAAGCCAAACTTCCAAGTTCTATGTACTTATGGGCGGCCAAAGAAAATATATAAACAATAAATGGCCAGGGTAAAAAAAAAATTATATGTGCCTGTTAATCTATTTCAGACAAACAACCAATACATTGTGTAACGTTAGAGCTGACCCCTACAATCCAAAAAATTGTATTATATACAAGACAATAAGTAGCCAACACAAAATAACTCAAACACAAATGCAGGAAATGTCACAACAATTCAGCAAGCAGGTTGAAAACCCAGATTCAAATGATTTAACATAGGAGGAAACAAGCAAATACACAACATTATTACTTTACAAAGCATATTTGGAATGTACACACCTCTTCCATCATGGTTTCTGTGGCAACCCCCATAAGAATCTATGGTGATGTTAGACTTTTCAAGTGCTTCAAGAGCTTGCAAGCGAAAGTTGCGAGCACCACAATTGGAAATAAAGGCAGCTGCAAGGGCATTCTCACTCTTTGGCTGGACAGGTGCCATGATATCGTACTCAGCCCAAGAAAAATATCCAACAGGAACATCCGATGAGAGACTAGTTGTCATAACAATACTATATCCCCTCCTAATACCAAAAAAAAAAAAAAAGGGTCAAACTATTAGTTATACTTACTATTTTTTTAGCAGAATAAAGTTCCATTATTAGAGTAATCACCCATTCCCACCCAGGGGAAAAACAAAAGATGACAACAGTAAGTAATTCTAATTGACTGCATGAATAGTAGTATGCCCACCAGCATGCACTATGCAGCACATCATCATCATGCAGATTATGCTCATAATCTCATGACCCAAAACAAGTGCAGCACTCAAGCAGGGCCAAAAATACTACACAACATGAGAAACATATCAAATGCATTTCCTGCTACTTTCTTTTGTCCTATATGTGCCCACTGTTAATCAGGGAAAGAAGATGTGGAATTTAAAATCATGTTAAAAATTAATTTGGAGCAATCATGGGAAAAGGGATTTGGATAATTTACAGACACCTGGTTTGTTTCAGGATGATTGGACAATTGTGGGTGCATTTTTCGGGGAAAAAAAAATAACCCTAAAAAATTATTAAAAGCATTTAAAGAATGTTTTCTTAATACTTGCATGGGATTGCAATTCCTATGAAAAAAGGATAAAATGTTTGTAAATAAAAAATCCTAATAATGCAATAAAGCTATATTAGATTGTGCTTACCCACCGTCGTGCATAAGCAATATTGTTCTCTGCATAGTAATGGGATGATTCCATGGATCGGAGAATACTTGCTGTCCCACCTCGTTGAGGTAAACCAAAAGCAGCATCAGGTTCTTTTCTGAGATTGCCAAACTGGCATCCCACAGAACAAGATTTCCATTCCTATGTAAAAGTCAACAAAAAGTAATTAAGAACATGGAAAAACATGACAAAAGTATATTGAGTCAGGTATATCTCAAAACTCCATGTTGAAGTCCCAAAAGAAAAGTTCAATTCATTATACCAAAATTCAAATATGAGAGGGAGAGAGAGAGAGGCCCAATTCAAACACAAATATTCAGTCTGCGTTTATGGATAATCTCTGTGACCCAAAAGGAGAGTCAGAAGTATCGATTTCACACACAAAATACCTTATATTCATTATATTGTCACAATCTGTCAAATTCTGTCCGTTGCATAAAATTCTTTCTCTCAAGTCAGTCCCAATTCTAAGTATATATTGTTCCTTATACTAAACAAGATTTAGAATATGGAGTTCAAACCAAAGAAACTAAAATGGCCTAGGTCCACCACCGTTACACTACATTCTACCAAGAAAAAAACTAGGCAAGACTAACATAATGTGGTCAAGCAAAATATGAAACTTTATATCCTGCTTCCAATGTCAAAGATCATGGCTTAAGTAGTATCACAAAGATAGGAACTAGGCAAGGCTAACATAATGCAGTAGAAAAGCAAAATAAAAAACTTCATATCTGGCTTCGATGTCAAAGATCAAAATTCAATAGCAAGTAGTGTAACGTCGCACAGAAATTCAAACTCCTACTATTTTACTCACTCATGTCATAAGAATTGTAGTGTGAGTACAATTTACTAGCACACAATGAGATGCCATCATTCCCAAAAGCACACCATTCCCATCAAATTTAGGTGGAAAAACCATAATTCGCAAAACAACATGATGAAGTACACCATTTAATTAATCAGAATAAACGAAAAGATAAGAAAACAACTTTATGATATAATTACAGAGCAATAAGAATACAATTACAAAATACTTCGAAAGCTTTAAACTTTAGGAGTTGGGTACCTTCTCATCCCCAGAAACCAAAATGGGTTCCTTTTCAAAATCCCTGGAATACTCTACAGCATCCTCTCTCTCCAACCAGTCCTCGCAACTGAGCAACCCCAAATCATCATCAACCTTCTCCACCACCGAAGTAGTCCGGGAGAACAAGTCGGCCCACGAATCGACATAGGCGGCGTTTTTGGACATGTCAAGCTTTCCCAAGAAGGCGATCTCTGCTATGACCACAAGGGTCACCACAAAAGGCATTAGATTGGACCATTTTCGCTTGGTCACCGTCGGAGCCCCAACAGAGACCGGTAAGCCTTCGAGAGTCGTCGCTGTTCTCGAGCCTCTTTGGATTGAAAACACGCCCATCAAACAAACTCACTCTCTATTTTCCCGAGAAAGTGATAGAAAAGGTCGAGAGGATGAATGAAGGGAACTGGTTAATGGTGTTTGGAGTTGAGAAACAGAGACATGATGGGGTTCGGTGTGGCTTTCGATGAGAAGGAGGAAATGGGTTGAATCATGGGTGAGGGGAGAGGTTGATTTTCCTTTAGTTGCAAGTCAACAGGATGGAAGAGTCGGATGAAATGTGAAGAATATTCAAATTGTTTATGTTTTGGAGGAGAAGCTAAGGCAGTGTGTTTGTTGGACAAAGATGGAAACAGTGTAAAGGAGTGTGGGGTCAGCATTCCACCATTGCACTGCGAAGAAGTGATTTTGGCATTTTGAAGAAACGTAAGGTTATTTTTGTCATCTTAAGCATAATATGGAAAAATAAATTTATGTACAACCATAGCGTTATAAATACATTTAAATTAATAACACTTAAATTATAATACGCACGTGTACAATTTTAAAGATGTTGTTTAAGATTTTAAATTTTAAATATAATGTTTGTACACATGTTATAATTTAAATAGATTGTCACACCTTTCACATGAAAAAATTTATTGTATATGTGTACACATATTATAGAGAATTTCTACTATAAACGAATTTTTTTAATAAGGCAAATTTTATTCTTTAATAGGAAAATTCTATAATTAAAATTCATAACATATTTTAACATTTGAAGATCATAGTAGAGTTTTAGTTTGCAAATTATCATTAGATATGTTTGTATGAAATGTGAATTCTTTTAACAAATGAACTCCCTACTATATTTGTATAAATTGGACTATTAATGCATTACTAAAATTGCTAAGATCAAGAATAGATGTGTAAAAATTATAGTTATATTTTTCGTTTTTTGATATGTGAAGGCAAAATTTAAATTTTGAGATATTTTCCAATAAACCCAAGTGAAATTACACTAGAACAATTGCTAGGTAAGTTTTTCTTTGACTTTTTTTATATATAATTAAGAATCAAAGTAGAAAACATTTGGCTCTTTGTTGGAATGATCTTGGTCGTGAACTTTCCATGTCTTATGTAATGACAAGCCTTTAACGATGTTTGCATATTATTAAAAACTAGTTTTTTATTCATGATGGTAAACTAGTTTACATTTGAAGTTATTCATTGCAACTCCATCATTGCACAAATACCTGCTCTGCCACGACAGTTATGAACTACTTTAACAACAATGGTATACATGCACAGAATTGAGAATACAAAACAAATATTGCACAACCCTTCACAATTCTCATTCAGGTGTAATGACAATTTACTAGAATTTACTAAAAATGTAATAAATTTCATCAAGTTTTTGAATCATTACTAGGCTAGAAATATCATAACATGGAATGCCCTGAATACATGAAAAATAAATAAATAGAATAGTAATATACTGTCCTAAACTTCCAGTACTCAGACAAATGGATACAAATTATGAGAAAGATGAACAGAACATGATTGATACCTTGCCCCATGACATCCACACGTAACACGTTTGCCATACAACCAACAAATTGCATTACGCGTTTTCTACATCTATAAAAGTTCTACTTCTATTTGAAATGCATTGAATACAACAAAATTGAGGGAAGGGATGGAAAATGTCCTGAGAAACCTATCTCGACAGCTACTGCTATTTATCAACTAAATCTACTCCATAATTCCACTCCACTATCATACTAGATCAAAAGCATATCACACAAAAGAGACATCTCTTCCCTCTGGACTTTTGCTACTGATAAAATCTGATTTGTCTCTCATCTTCAAATAGCAGAAAGTGGAAAGTATAACCATAACTCCTTTCTTTCCATGAATCCGTGTCAATGCTTACCTGTCAAACTTCAATACTAAGTTGCATTTTCGGACACATGAAGCTCTCAGGGTGTTCTAACAGTAATTCGTTATTCCCTTGTTCTTCTCTTTCGGAGAGAGCATTATGGACCACTGAAACCTTGTTTGTATCAAAATTTCCCAACGGCACCAGCTGAAAAAGCACACGAGAGAGTTAACAAAGATGACTACCCTAACAATTAATACTGAACAATAATAGCAGGATCTCAATTATGCGTGATACGTAAGGCAAACAGAAAATGCAGAATTTACTCTAAACATTATCTTTTACGCTTTTGTGCTAATTATAGACATTACTTGATCATTGCTGGAAGCATCAACTGCAGCTCTTTTTAACCTTTTTGGTATGGATTCATAGCTTGGCTTCCCTTCGCGGGCTTCATCCACAAAGTTCTGACCAGAAACTTCTGAGAAAAGACGGACCAAAACAAAGAAGAAATGAAACATGAATTATCATGGAACTCTCAATGCCCAGTGCGCCCACATTAAACAATAATGCTGTGTAATATTGACCGAGTCATAATTTCCATCTAGCCAAAGGTGTGTAAAGCTTCAGAAAAGATTGTTCAATGTAAGGGACAGCATATGTTCATATTTTTTAATAGTGACACCACAGGTGCTTAGGGAAAAGTAAAAGAAGTCATTACTTTTACTGAAAAATCAAACCATAAATGAGAGATACACTTTTTTCTTCTCAATAAATAAACCAGTGGAAAGTAAGCGTAAATGTAAATGACCAAAAGGCGCGTGAGACTTCCATGGGGCATGCCCCAATGGGGCACCTCTCACAAAGAGTTGGGGCCTACCTCTTTGTGAGAGGTGCCCCATTGGGGCATGCCCCATGGAAGCCCCTCTCCCAAAAGGCTTATTAATCTAGGGAAGCGGAAAGACCAATTAAATTTTAAGATACCCATTAGGTACAGGAGGTGGGCATCATTTTGGAAGAAGTGATCTGAATGAATGTATCATTATCAGGAGATACAAGGAAAAAATTTGCCTGGATCGGTGAAGTTAGTCAAAGTTACCTGTAGAACTGCCAACTGAGTCCTGATGACATAAGGGATTCTGCTCTGAACTTCTTTCTGATGCATGGGAGTTTTTTAAGGTTGGCTTCCCGCTTAGGCGGATCCCATTATTACAAGACATGATTTCTTCTCGAAGATTAGGAGATGTCACATTGCATCTTTTGCCTGCAGATGTAAAATGACATATCCATGGACTTTCCATACTAACATGAGAATCAGCTGTGCTTTCCAACAAAGTTTCATTCTTTTGAAAGTTGATCTTCTGCAAACAGCCATCTTGAAGAACCATGAACTGCAAATAATTAAAAAAGTTTTAAGAAATAATGGAAGCAGGGAAATGAATAAGATGACAAAAATAGACCAACATGCTCACGCAGAACCAAGAGTTGTATAGCAGATTTGACTCCCTGACCTGGTCAGAAGAATTCTGAGTTTTGAATGGCAAGGATTGTGATGAATGCATTCCCTGAGCGTTGTTTTGTGGATGCCTGTTCCGCAAATGCATGGAACGGTACAATTCAGTTACAAATGATGTTTCTAACGAATCAATATACAACTTGTGCTTCTCATTTGTCCACTCTGTCAATGCACCCTGTCAATATACAATCCACTATGAAGCCTAAACTTATATTAAGAAATAAGAAGAAGAATGGAGCTTATCATTAGATTATGAGGAAAGTTCCAACAGTAAAGTAACAGAAAATCATAAAAGCATCTTAGGGCATAAAAATAAAAGAGATCATTTTTAACTTACAATCAAATTCTAGATAACAGTCAATAGTTGAAGGACCCTGCCATTTTGTTTTGCCACGCCTTTTGTTTTATAATTATTCATAGTCAAGCAGATGCAAGAGGTGTTTGGGCTCAAGCAAATAGCAAAAAAAAAAAAAAANAAAAAAAAAAAAAAAAAAAAAAAAAAAAAACTAGGCTTGTGGCTTAGAACGTATAAGACTAAAACCTGCACTCAGGAATTGTATAAATAAAATTATTGAGAGGAAAAATACTAAATATAATGGTTTCAGTAAAAGAGCTGCAGAGATATTCTTGTTGGACTTCTCTATGAAACTAAATTCCTCAGATAGAACGGTGCATAAATCAGAACTAAGATAGGAGAGTAAAGAAGAACCTCAAGGGCAGGGGACCAGGGACCAAAAGCAAATACTAATTCAAATGGAAGTTGACCTCCACTGGTTAACAAAATCAAAGAAAATTTAAACTTCCCAAAACAAAACACTCAAAGATTTGAGCCTTTAATATGATGAGTTAAAATCCATTAAGCAATCAACTCAATCAAGTAGTGAATTTAAATTATCACAGGCATGTCATCTCTCACACTAAAAACAAAATTAATCATTAATTGCTTGTCGCACTAAAACCTTCTGTCGTTTCCGTTATAATTCAAATACTCTATGTCCTGTAGAAAAATACTCTGAATTGATCATTAATTACTTCACCAACCTTTCCTTTCTTGAAAAATGATACCTGAGAGCATGACTAAACGGGCCCTAAATATCTAATTGAATGGAGAAAATTTCTTTTTATTTTTACAAATCATGCATCGTCCAAACCAATCAAAGTTAGCCACCTTGCATGAATCACAATTCTTTCACAACTAGCCACATCTGCATTAATATAAAGGAAAATTTTTCTTTCAAACAATAAAGCAACTTTTTTTCAATACTTCTGACCACCCTGAAAATAAGAACACATTTCAACATGTCATTTCAGTTTGATAAAAGATATTTTTGAGTGCATCAGTTTGAGCATTAAAGGAAATACTATATACAATAGTTGATAATTAGTGACTTAATATGACAAAAACTCATCATAATTCTAATCAAAATCAAAACTCAAATGGACTGCACAGAAAGGGAAAATTGAAAAATGATACCCAGAAAGAATGTGCATATAAATTAAGTATCAAGGCAAAACGAAAACCAAAAAGCTTCCATGTCCCCCAATAAATTTAACATCTTTGTTTCTTTTAGTCCTAAGTAGGCAGTTAATTGACGTTAGTTATTAAATGAATCATTCGTAATTAATTTTCCAATCTCAACTCAAATTTCCTTGCATAAAATTAACAACTTAACAAAAAGAGCTAACATCAAATTATCTTCATTACTAAAAATCCATAGCAGCTCAAAATAATTCTGACACCACCACCAGAAGTGTTGAAGACATTAAAAAAGCATCAAAACAGACAAAATAAATAAAAGATGACATCAAAATTTCCAAAAATATCAAAATTAAAACATACTAGAATTTGCTTTTTATATAAATGAGATCTCCTTCATCTGTATAGTACCTTTCTTCAGAAATACTCATCTACAGTACATAGAACAATAAGATAAATGCTTGAAAAAATATATTTGAATTTAAAAAACAACATGCAAAACACAAAGAAAAAAACCATCGTAGAGATTCAAAGCAGAAACTATAATATAATAACTTTATTAATATTAATACAAAAAAAAAATATACAGAATTCAGAAAGTAAGAATGAGAAATGAAGAAAATAAAAATTACCGGTGCTGCATGCAAGCAATGAAGCTTAAGATCCTTAGAAGTATCCAGAGTGATAGAGGAGGAGGACGAGTTGGAACCGGTTCGGGTCAACTCGGTCCGGTAGTCGGGATCCAAATCCGGCGGCGGAATATCTTCCCGGCGATTCTGTTCCATTATTGCTTCTGTTCACTGATCGGAGACAGAATTCGAAACGGTGCGTTTTCAACACTCAGAAAAGAAAATGTGCTCCTAAAATTTGACAGAGAAACCCTCTCTCTCTCTTGGTCGCGAAGAATGTGAGAGACGGAGAGTGTGACGGACGGGTCTTTCTTTTCTTTTGTTGTTGTCGTTGTTGGTGTTGTTGTTGTTGGGTCAATAAAGGCTCCAGATGGCGCGCCTTTTACACGTGTCGCTGCATCAGTCAGGTGCCACGTCAGATCTACGATAATATCTTCCGCAAGATATTTTCTTTCACTCACGCGCGGTTGTTGAGCATGTGAAGATTTTTTTCAGTTGTCTGCTTGCGTGCGTAGGGTGAACAAGTGTGTGACGGCGCTGGATGCAAGACACGCAATGCCTTGTCTCAGAATATCCAATCATCACACGACACGTGTTTGGTGAAATATCATGGGTTATCTGTATATTGGATATTTTTGCAATTTCCGTAGGAGACACCGAATCTGGACGATAAAGTCGTTAAACCTCTTCTAAAGGCAGGGTCAGATTCAAAGGCTTGAAGTACAGATTCTTATCCTTTACCTTTTTGTAGCAGAAAAAGAGTTAACATGATATTTGTGGGGACAATGAGCTTAAGGTGCTCGTTCTTGTTTGAACGGTGGTAACGACGTTTGTATATATAAAACGTTATGTTTATAACTTTATAGGAAATTATTGTTTGCACTTTAATACTAGATTGATGTACTACTCATATGAATATAAGACTAGCTTTAGAGTAAACAGTACACATAGCGACGTAGCATTGAATCATCGTACAAATTATTATACACAATTACGCATGATCAAGTAGTCTTATTTAAGAAGTTTTCAGTGAGAAACAGTGCATGTATGACTATTTTTTCATTTTTTTTTTCTTTTCTATGTTGGTTGGTCATTTCTTATGTTGGGCCCTTGATGTATTTTGCGTTTTTGGTGTTTTATTTCGGGTTTTCTTCAGCTTTTGTAACTTGTGGTAGGATGGGCTCATAAGTGTGGTATATGGAACTGGGCAATATTCCATAAACTACACTGAATCGTACATAATGTCGTAGTATTGCATTGTCGTAACATTCGTATGATCAAACAACCTTATTTAAGTTCTCGGTGGAAAAGAATATGCTTGTATGACTTTTTTTTTTNTGCTTGTATGACTCTTTTTTTTTTTTTCCTTTCTATGTTAGTTGGGCATTGCTTATGTTGGGCCTTTGATGTATTTTGTGTTTTTGGTCTTTTTATTTTTTGTTGGCCAAACTATTCAGACCAACTTCTATCGCTGAATTGATCATTCTTAAGCCATTTGACACTAGTTTATTAAAGTATTAAGCCATTTGACACTAGTTTATTAAAATATTTGTGTTATTTCAACAGCTAACAATCAAACTATTTTATATATTTAATAACATACTGAGTCTGTCAAATCAATTTATAATTTTTACAAAAAAAAAATCCAAAATATATTAGAATTTTTAACTCAATAATTAAAGGTGGTCTACAAAATAGCACGTGCCTTTTCAGGTTTTCTTCTGCGTTTGTAACTTGTGTTAAGATGGGCTGATAAGTGCGGTTATGGGCTATGTTCTCTTTGCCACCTTAAAAGAGTTCATTTTTCAATCAATCCTAACTTATTGGCCAATCTATTGTATCTCTTACTTTAATTTAATGAATTTTTCTTTTCAAAAAAGAAAAAAGAAAAAAAAAGAATGTAAAGAAAGCCATATAAATATTTGTGTTCAAAAATGCAAGTTCAGCAGATAGAAGTTAGAACAAACTGTAATTTCTATTGCATTGGAAATAAATAAAATCAAATAAATATGAATGAAATATTAGCTTTACACTTTTATAAAATAATTTGTGAAATTAGATATAAGGGCTTAAGTACTATCAACCAGAAGAGGCTTGCCGAACCGAACAACCCACCAGCTGGGCCCACTGCCTCAACCTCATCTTCACCATCTCCGCATCATCACCTTCTGAAACAAAAATATCAAAAATCAATAAATCAAATTCTTTAAAAAAAAATTCGAAGGTCAGATCAATCCAACGGTGTATATTAAATCACCACCAACCTGTTAATAAGCTATTACTGTACTGCTTATTTACTGTACAGTAAACTCCCAAAGCCGGTAAGGTATCGGACAGTTTCGGATCGGTGACGGGCGATTCGAACCCGAACCCCAGCTCAATACAAGCTTTCAGCTCCTCCAAATCGTCTTCCGAGACGCTTCTGTTGCGGTTGAGGCGGCGCGTGCCGCGGTCGCGCTTCCGGCGCTGCCACGTCTCGTCGCGAAGCATATCGGGTGACCACGAGTTCTGCTTGTGGAGAGGTCGAGGCGGCGGCGCGTGGGGGTCCGTCATCACGAGCTCGCGCACTCGTTTGTGTACAGCGTCGTCGTTTTGGTGGCGAGCGGGAGGGTGTGGGTTTTGGGGTTTTATGGGGCTTTGGCGGCAGAAAAGGTTTTTATAGATAGGGGTTGATTGGTCTGCCGCTTCTGAGAAGAATTAAGAATAAGGTGGTACTGGTAGTCGGTCTAAAAAGATGACAGATGAGGTCATGAGGTGGTAGTAGTGGGCCACAGCTGGTGAGTCCATAATGGTCAAAACTTATAATAATACAATACATACATACATAACAAAATAAAATTTAAAAATAAAGTTTTTGGATCAATCATTGGATGAAGATTAAAAAAAAAAAGAAGAATTAGTTGATGAAGGACTTAAAAATTAAAATTATAATAGATTAAGATTGAATTATACTAAATTATATTAAATAAACTTTATTTCACTTAAATTGTGATAGACTTGTAAAAGAAGAAAACGAAATGACTCATTACACGCCTAGGCTGCTAGTCAGCCCTCCCAAAGATATTTTAGTTTATCTTTTGTAGTCCATGTTGTTAAAGTGAAGCAAGGTGACTGGTTACAAGCTGGCAAATGGAATGGCTGAGGTGGAATAAAAAAAAAAGAATCAACAGGTAATAATAATATCCTCTACTGCTGGCTTCACATCTACGCATAAAATGTGCAGCTGGCGCCTCTTGTACATTTGACCTTGGCTTTTCTAGTGAACTGGCACCAAGTTGGCAATTTCATTAAAAAAAACAAAAAAAATGATTTTTCATCCTAAATTATTCAAAGTTTGACACTCACTGTCACCAATAATCTCCACAAGAACAAGTTCCATCCTTGAAATGATGGAAACGGTTAGAGTCCCTCACAATGATCTCCCTCTCTGTGATTACTGATATGAGTTTAGTTGCATTGTGGCAATCACCACAGACCCTCAAGTTCTTGAAGATCCGAATGGGGTTTTTCGGAGGAGTGCTAATGATTCCAAATGCAATTGCCAATCTCTCACTGTGACTTGTGAGGATGTGTTCTTTCTCATCATCCTCAACATCCTGCAGCACAAAGCTGAAGTCAGGAACATAACCAAGGCTCTTCATTTTTGCAGTTAGTTCCCTCAACTCCTGGTATATCTCCTCGTATTTTGGATGCGTTTGGTTCCCTGTATAAAAGACATCAACCTTGCTGTTAACTTCTATTGAGCTCCACCCGGGAGTCTTCTTCAATCCCCGGTTTATGGCTAGAGATCTTACTTTATCCACACCTTCCCATTTTCCGGAATTCGCGTAAATATTTGACAACAAAACATAGTAGCCCACATTTTCTGGATCAACTTCAAACAAGCGCTCTGAAGCAATTTTGCCCAACTCAACATTTCCATGTATACGGCAAGCACCAAGTAGAGCACCCCACACAGAAGCATCGGGTCGTACAGACATATTCTTGATAACATCATATGCCATGTTTAAATGCCCAGCTCTACCAAGCAAATCTACCATGCAGCCATAGTGCTTTAAAGTAGGCTTGATTCCATATTCTTCCTGCATCACACGAAAGTAAAATTGACCCTCATTGACCAAACCTGAATGACTACAAGCTGACATTAAAGATGTAAAGGTCACATGATCTGGCTTAACCCCCTCATTTAGCATATCTTGGAATAGCTTCAGAGCTTTCTCACCGTGCCCATGAACTCCATGACAGGCAATTATGGCGTTCCATGGGACCGAACTCTTCCTGGGCACTTGGTAGAATAACAACAATGCATCATCTAGTCTCCCACATTTCCCATACATGTCAATCAAGCAGGTTCCAACAAATACATCCAAGTAGAGACAGTTCTTAATCAACCGCCCATGAACTGTCATCCCTTGTTGCAAGTTTCCAACATGGGTATATGCTGGTAGAATGCTAACCCAAGTTCCTTGGTTTGGAATTATTTCTTTGCACTCTTCCATCATGCCATACAGTTCAATTGCCTCACTTGCAAGACCATTTTGAGCATAACCTGCAATCAAAGTGTTCCATGAAATCACATCCTTGACAGGAAGTCCTTCAAAAACAGTACGTGCAGAATCTATAGCACCCAACTTTGCATACATATCCACAACTGCATTTCCAATGACAACATGTTCCATGATCCAACCTCTCCTCAAAATGAATCCGTGAACAGACCTACTCTTTTCAGCATCACTTAATTGAGCTAAAATTGAAGCCAAACTCACAAGTGTTAAAAAATCAGGCTGAATTCCAAGTAGTTGCATATTGTTAAAGAATCCTAGTGCAGTCATTGGATCATCGTTCTGCTCATATGCAGCAATAATTGAGTTCCATGACACCAAATCTCTTACCTCCATTTGATCAAAAATCCTCCGTGCATGCACCAAGCTACCAAATTTGGCATACATGTTAATCAAGGTATTGCATACAAATAGATCAAATTCTAGTCCATGCTTTATAACATACAAATGAATCAGCATCCCACTTAAGAAGTCATTTGATTGTGCACAAGCAGTCAGTAGACTTGAGACAGTTACAGGATCCATCTTTACCCCCTCTGATCTCATTTCAATTAAGACATCCAATGCGTCTGCTGCATTCCCATTCTGACAAAACCCAGAAATCATTGCATTCCAAGAACCCATATCTCGGATAGGCATCTCATCAAATAGGTCACGTGCAATGCCAACAAAGCCAAACCGGGAATACATATGGATCAAGGAAGCAGCCACGAAGACATCCCATTCCAAACCCAGCTTTAGAACCCTGCAGTGTATCTTCTTCCCGTCGACCAGATTCCCACAAGCTTTCAAGACAGGAGGAAAGGTGTAGGAATCAGGTCGAAGACCAGAGGTGAACAAAAACTGAGAGAAACAATCTACAGCTTCACGGAAACGCCTGTTGCGAACATAAGCAGATACCATAGAATTCCAGGTATACACATCCTTCTTTGGTATCGAATCAAAGGTGCAGCGAGAGAATGACATATCACCAAGGTAGGCATAATGATTGACAAGCTTGGCAGAAAGAAAGATATCTCGAATTTTTCCCGATACCACAAGAAAAGAATGGAGACACTTAGCATGGTGAACGTTTTTGCAGGATCGGAACAGAAGATCGATATCAATGCATTTTTTCTCATTTTCAAGGCCATCTGATGGAAACTGCCAAGCATTTGTAGCTGTCGAAAACAATTGGCAACAGACTCGAAGTGAGGGCAAAAACTTGGACACATGCCTACCTTTGCAGGTGGGCACCAAACTGGAAACAAATATATAAAACATCAGCCAGGCAGTGAATGAACTTGACAAGAAAAAACGAAACGATTGTATAATCCCTACCTCAAGACACTTATGGTGAGCATTGAGCAATGCATAATTAGTAAAACATAAACAAAAAATTACATTTTTTTAAGCTTAAATTATGAAACAGAAATAAACCATTCCTTAATGTGATGTTAAAATAACGAAAAATTACACATAAATATGAATTTCATCGGATTTCTAAATCAATTTAATCCATTTTTCAAGACTTTCTTAGTATCCAAACGAACTGTAGGGTAAAGAAGAACAGAGAGAAAGGAAATTTCTACCTGAACATACATGAAGGTTTTGTAGAAATTCCAAACGGTCAAATGACTCAAATGTCAATAGACTTGTTTAGCAGAGGCTGGCATGTTCGTCCAAGGTCCGGTACAGAACAATAAAAGGCTGGCTGAAATGGGGTTTGGGGGTTTAGGGTTTTAGATTAGAGATAAAGCTCAAGAGAGATGATTTTGGAATTCATGGGCCGTGTTACAATAGGTAGCTGATCCAACCCAGCCCATTGTAGTTCATGTGTATACAACCAAAGCCGAATTGGATTTCGTCCTCAGAAAAAGCCTAATTGGATCATGGATCATTGGATTTTTTTCGAAACAATAAATTAATATATTGAATAGAATGCATCTAACAATATATTTAATAGCAACTTTTTCTAAACCCCCTAACCACCAACAAACTTTTCTTAAGCTTTCACCCATCTAGAAACTCTTTTAAAACCCTTTAAAACTTATATTTAGGGATGACAATTATCCCCGTCCCCGCTAAGCCCCGTGGGGCCCCGCCCCGATTAAGCGGGTATGGTAATACCACTCCCCGCCCCGCGGGGCCCCGTATACCCGTTTAACTTAATAAATATAGTATATAATATTAATTTTATAATTATATTTTAATTTTATGTTATAATTTTTATTGTTCATATGAATTTAATAGTGTTATAATCTAATTTAATGATGTTTTAATGTAATATGTGTATGTTAATATATTTTATCTATATTATATTATATATTTGTGTTGATTTAGTATTATTTTAATAAGAAAAAAATATTAAAAAAAAGAGATATGGGGCCCCGCATACCCGACGGGGACCCCGTATACTCGACGGGGTGGGATGGTATTGGCAAACCCGGCCCCGCCCCGCCCCGTTGTCATCCCTACTTATATTACCTTTTTTATCCTTCTAACGCGCGCTGACACACTCTGACGCACGCACTGATGCGTTCTGACACGGACTAACGCACACCCAGTGTAACTGTATTTTAAAAACAGTTACACCTACACTAAAAAAACAGTTACACTTTCACTAAAAAAACAGTTACACCTTCACTAAAAAAACAATTTCAATTTCAGTGTAACTGTATTTCTCAAATACATTGAAACAGAAATTAAATTTTTAAAAAACAGTTACACTGAAACTGAATTTCAAAACTACATACATTTACTAACACAATTGCACATATACATTCAATTTCACTAACATAACAAGACATTAAATACAGTTACACATGCACTACTAAAAACTAATTTTAAATATACAATTATACTAAAAAATTCAGTTACACTGAAACTGATTTACTAAAAATAATTACATTTATTTAACCCGTTATTTTCAGCTGATCTCAAACTCTAACTCACTTTCTGAGGCTCGGAGCTTTCACCTCCACTAGGAAGTTGAGTTCGACCGCCTCTTGCCCATATTATTTTCAATTATTAATGTCTGCAAATTACACACAGATAGAGTCAACTAAAAATGAACGATGCTAGATATATGTTTTAAAATGCAAATATCCGAATTTTAGAATACACACAAATTCAATTTCATGGTGGGAACAAAAACCCTCTTTCTAACCACCCATCCAATTATATTTAGCCATCTGTTTCATTAACTTTGTGCTAAGAACCACACTTCCGTTTAACTCAATTTTCCTGTCATGTAGATAGCAAACAAGAAAGATTCACAAATTCAAGGAAGGCAAACCAGTGGACATAAAAAATCTAGGCTACCAAATTTGGTCAAAGTTCTTTGATTTCTACGAGAAGGGAACAAAAGAGACAATCCCATTGTTTCATCAAATGAAGTGAAGAAAAAACTCAAGACAGTTCCAAGGATTGTTTCAAAATACATAAGCATTCTCAAAGCCTACTCCATCTTTTGAAGAATTATAAGCAGCAAATGAAAATAATATATATTTTTTTAAACAGAAGAGACCATAACATGAAACAAATCACAGAAATGTGGCATCTCACCATAGGTGGTCGGAGTTGTCTAAATCCGAGAGTTGCAGCGGTGGGGGTGAGGGTTTTCAAATTAGGGCCTTTGAAATTTGAAGCAATTGAACCCAAACTTGTATACTAGTAGAGAGAACATATCGAAGGGAAAAGAATAGGACCGGAACCATTTCAATCCGCTGCCGAAATCGCCAACAGAGATGACGATCGAACTGCTGGCTGGGTTTGGATTTCTGCAGGTTTTCTAAGAAAGAGAAAGCTTGGCTAGATAAGGGAGGAAGAGGAGAGGAAAACCCAACTGGTTTCGTCGTTGTTGGCCACCAGACAACGGTGATATCACCGGAGGGAGTAAGAGTGACGAGAGAGGAGAGAGCTAAGGTTAGGGGAGGGAGATAAGAAATCTGAAATGTGGTCTTTGATATTTTTCAAAGGTTATAATTGGAATATTAGAACATATGGTAGTCAAACTTAGTTGACCTAGGGGTTTTGAGAAATCTTAAGCCTTTAATAGGGGGTTCTAAATTAGTTTTATTAAAGGTGGAGGTTTTGAATTAATCAAGTTCAAAATAGGGGGTTATGAATAGTTTGTTTTATATTTAAAGGTTAATTGACATTAAGTACCAAATTTCAATAACTTTTTAGTTTATATACCAAAATTTAATAGCATTTTAGATTAGGTACTAGTTAAAAATTCAAACATAATAATATAGTAAAAGGCACTATAATTTACAAATATTACATCATATGCCACTACAATAAAAAATATATATATATATATATATATATATATTACATCCATACTCTTACATTAATTTATACTATATTGTATTAAAACTAAAAAAAATCAATCCAACCACATCTTAACTGTGACTGTCTTACAATTTAGTTGTGATTGTCTTGGTAAGTTGAAAGAGACAACTCCCACCACTATACTAAGTATTATTTTGAGTAACAGTATTATTTTGACCTCTATTTATACTATTTGTAATACAATTTCTCTTAAAAAAATTTTAATTCAGTCACAATCTAACTGTGATTATATCACAATTTAGCTGTGACTGTCATTTAGTCACAACTAAATTTGAAGTTGAATGTCGTACAGTCACAACTAAAACTGAAGTTAAGACTATATTAAATAATTTTCAAGACAATATAAAAGTATCAAAGGCAATTTTGTCAAAACTTTACAAATTTTATCTAAGATCCATCATATATAGGCCAAAGGACAATAGAATGGCAAAGTTGTCAAACAAATAAAGCCCAAAATAAATGGACTGTAAATTTTTGACCTATTCTAAAAATCAAGTTCATTAGTTGGTAATTAAACCTAAAAATTATGAGCAAAACTGATTTTCTAAAAAAATATTGAAACTAGATATTTAATCCTAAATTTCTATATATTTTAATGAAAATTTGGATTAAATACCATCACTGTGGTAGCTGGGGACTTTCGTCACTAAAGAGTAGGTAATATATATAATTTTTTAATTTAAACATCAAGCAAGTAAGGCACAATTTATTTGGGGCCACAAATCTAGTCAATGACAAAATACCTTTACCTATTTAGTGACTTGAATTTCCTTTGGTGCAAATTTGCTTCATTTTTGCAGAGATTATGGATTGCGCGAGCATATGCAAAGGTCATGCTTAGTTAAAAATTAATAATAAAATGAAATATCGTACCAACAAAAACCAACTCCAAATAAAATAAAAATGAGAGAGAACAACAACAAAAATCACAACATCTATTTATTATATGGCTTTTTTAAAAATCACTTATCTAGATTATATAACCTTGTTTGCACTTCACTACTTGAATTAAAAATTGAATTAATCTGTGACTTTAATTTTAAAAAATAATTGTAATGTGTTATTTCTATCCCAGTTCGTCAATATTTTTGATCATTATAAAAAACCATGATAAGTAAATCTCCATTTTAATTTAATTTACTTTTCATGCATAATTGTCAAAATCTAAAGACCTTCTATGTCCAACCTAAGTGGATAATCATCATTCATAAGTCTTATTTTGTATTTTCCTAAAATACCAATGAGTCATACTAAATTCTCGCATTCAAAAGACCTTATCCGCACTTAATATGTAAAAAATTTATAGATAATATTAAGTATGTTATATTTTAGTATTATTTTGTGTGTTTTAATACATGTGAGCACATAAGAAGTGAGGATTCTCTCTATATTTTTTTACCCATTTGGTATTTAGCTAAAATTGTAATCATTAAAGACATAATAGAGAAAGAAAGAGTAAGGAAAAAAAAAAGTTCAATGACTAAAATTTTAGTATGGTACCAAACAAATAGAAAAAAATATAGAAGATCTATTTTCGTAGAGAATATGAATCATATGATTACAAAATGTGATACACACGCTTAGAAATTTTTTGAATTTTTTTTAACTCTAAATAAAAATAAAAAAACATAAAGTTATCGTTTTCAACGAGCAAACACGCGTCTGTATGTCATGCGTGCCCCAATCATAGCCTTTCCGGGCCAAAAGGTCAGTCATCAGAGATTCTGAAACATGCCCATTGCCCGACGACTTTTCGCCCATTTTTCTTTTCTTTCTGGGCCGCATGACATGACGCCACCACAGAATCAGTTTTAGCGAACAAATGGACCTCACCTGGTGCGGGCCCACCATTACTCCTCATTATTAAGCAAAGGAATCGTAGCTCTACACGTGGCGCTTCCTCCCCCGCTAACTAGAACAGATTTTGATCAGACTGTATAGTATCACCGTCCCTTCCCTGTATTTATATTGCGGAAACGGCAATCGGCATGGCATCTTGTACGACCTTTCAATCTTTATTCGGATCTTTGCCCTTCACAAAGCCTATGGCCCCACTCTACTCACATGCGTGATACCTTCACTCTTATATATTCACCTTTTTTTTTTTTAACACATGAATACATGATACGGTTGATACCAACCACATGAACAAATTAAACACACCACAAAATATAATGTTTTTTTAACCCAATGATGACATCTTATATTATTAAATTGGGACATAAACTCATGGGTATAATAGAACTTGTCGTTACAAGATCAATCCCTAGAAAAAAAAAATTCTTCAAATTTCACATGCCCATAACCAATCTCATTTTTAAATCGAGGTGTAACATTTTAACACTTTATTCTGTTTTTTTTAGTTGGAATAGTTTGGTTTTGCTTTATTGACCAAAAAAAAGAGAGTTTTGTTTTACTTTATTGTCCACTATGATAATTATGTATAAATTCATAGCTCATAGGCTCATACTATGCTTCATTGCATACTAAGCGTGGTGTTCACTTTGATTCTACTCTGGTACAGCTGACTTACTCTTTCCTTTACCTATCTTTGGACACCACAAAAGAATAGAAAAGGAATATAAGACCAGAAAGTTGAGTTACTTTGAGGGAACTCAAGACATACCTATTCTTGCATGTTTTTGAAAATTGGAAGTCTTAAAACATTTTCAAATAATTTAAAGCGTTTTTATTTGCAGTTGACAAAAAACTTAAGAGTTATTTAGAGTTATAAAAGTATTAGAATTGCAAGATATTTACTAAATAAGCACTTTCAAATACATCTACAATAACCACTTTAATTTTTAAATTGATTAAGTGAAATAATGCTTAAAATTTTAGAATAACCACTTTAATAATAACATGATGAATAGGGGTGGTAATTATGCATTGAACATCAACTATACCGATCGTACCGACTGACTTCGTTGTATCGGATTTTGTGATTTTCAATGAAAGCTCAATGACAGTAGGATTTCCATTATGATAGATCATAATTGAAGTTGAGGTCAAGGCTAGAGGTTTGGTATGGGCTTTTGATCAATCCGATTGACGTGCACTCCATCCCCTCTCAATCTGCATCTCTCTCTCTCTTATCCCTATCTGCAACTCTCTGTAAATCTCTTTCATCCTTCTATGCATATCTCTCAGACCACCACCCTTAAGACCCTCTCTTTTTCAACGCTCCCTGCATCTCTCTCAGACCACCACCCCTAAAGACCTTCTCTTTCTCAACACTCTCTTTCTCAAGACCTCTAACTTCAACTAACCCAGCCTTCGTGAGTTATGACTTCATCTCCCTCTATGCATTTCTCCATCTCTTGATAGATCGGTACCTTCGATCGTTGATACACCGATATTCGTTGGATTAAATTCAGATACTACAAAGCCTTTTAGACCGATATCGATTAGTATATCAATATACTCTTGTCGAATCGGTATTTGATCTGATACCACCCCCAATAATGACATAACGTACTAAAATTCAGAAAGACAAGACCTCTGCTCAAGTTTTAGAATAACTTTGTAAGTTCCAAAATTTTAAATTAGTGTTTCCAACATACAAAAATATAATCGTCAAACTTCAACATATGTATGACCATGATTAATGAACTCCGATTAATCAAACTATTACCACTTTTTGACCTTAGGACAAATTAAAGTGTCAAATTGTGCTCCTAAAACAAATTAAATATATGCATCAACCAAATGGAAATTTCATTCAATATTAAATAAACACAACCTTATTTATTTATTTATAGTTGAAAAATATTTCATTTCCACAAAAGAGCTTGGGATTTGACTTATCAACGGTAGTCTACAAAGACCGTCCTCTCCTCCCATCCATCCATCCATCATCATCATCATCAGACCCATCAACCCCATAGCGCATGATCCATTCCAAACACACCTTACAACTATTCCTAACCAATAAAACCAACCAAAAGATCTTCAATCACCCTGTCGGAAAAGCCTCGAATCGGACGGCCTAGATCATCCCACGTTTCAAAGCCCCAATGGCCAGGCGTCAAATCACGATCTAGCCCCGCAATTGGTCCACGTTGCGAGATCTCGATGGCTACTCAACCACTTTAATAATTTAAAATAATCAGAAAAATTCCTAAATCTTAGCCCTCCGAGCCGCCCTTAAATAGCGACCCGTGTCGAGGCGGCACTAGACACTTGTCGACTCCACGCATCGCAGACAAGCCCAAAGCTCAGACGAAACAGACACACAGACACACACACTCTCTCTCTCTCAAGAGCAAGTCACTCCCAATTTTCCACAAAAAAATAAAAATAAAAATTGAGGTAATAAAGGCCTTCTCTTTCAATGTTTCTATCTCTGTCCTATAGTTTATTTTTCATTTTCAGCTATATTATCTTCTTTTTTAATCTTTGTCTTTTTCTGATAATGCATTTTAATAACTTTGTTTCCCTGTTTTTTCGGTTTTTAACCTTTAATAGTTTTTGTTGAAGGAAACAAATTTGTGAATTCATGATACATGGTTGTTTGAGCTTAATTTGTTTATGAATTCTGAAGCAAAATATAGTTAGGGTTTTTATTTTATTTGATTTTGGAAGTCTTAAACTTTTTCTTATTGGTTTGGGAGGTTTCTATGGTAATTACAAAATTTGGAGAAATGGGTTGGTTTTGGATAATCTTAATGAGAGTGTAGATATAAGGTTAATATAATCTAATGGAGCTGAAGAATTAACTTTGGAAGTTCCTGTAAGTTGGTCCAATACTTGTTTGTTTTGGTGAATTTGTGGATCTGAAGCTAGGAATATGCATGGAAAAAGTTTATGTCATCAGTATTACAGTTTTGATCTGAATCCATTGGACAGGTGTAGAGGACAATTTGTTTGGTTCTGATCATTTTTCACATTTCTATTTATTCGTAACTGCAAATTCATGGCAATGGAATCTTATTGTGATATATTGACTTTAATGCTTTCAGTTCTGTCAAGCTACTGTTGGTGGATTGAATAAAGCCACTGTTAAGTTTGCTTTCATTGATTTGTCTGTTTTAGAGACCGGAAAGGGAGGGGGGTGTTATGTAAGCTTATTATGGAAACAGTTTTGGTGCTTATGGTGTATCATATTCTTGATTTTTTGTCTGAACATAGCTAATATATTTGTTCTACTTCAATTGGATGGATATATTGGAAATTTTGCCAGTTAGCCGTTGCTAATTTTTCAAGTTGCCAGAAGATGGGTTCTAATATGAACTTCAAGTACTTTGGTGATGCACCACCGGGCGGGGAAGGCAGTGGTGGGAAGCTAGCAGGAAATTTCCCATTGGCCCGGCAGTCTTCTGTATACTCCCTGACGTTTGAGGAGTTCCAGAACACCTTAGGTGGACTTGGAAAGGATTTTGGATCTATGAACATGGATGAACTTTTGAAAAATATATGGACTGCTGAAGAGACTCAAGGCATGACATCTACTTCTGGGGCAGGAGAAGGAAGTGCCCCTGGGGGGAATTTGCAGAGACAAGGTTCATTAACTTTGCCACGAACACTTAGTCAGAAAACAGTTGATGAGGTTTGGAAAGACTTGATTAGAGAAAACAGTGATGCTAAATTTGGTAGTGTTGCTGAGGGATCATCAAATTTGACACAGAGACAACAAACTCTGGGAGAGATGACCTTGGAGGAGTTTTTGGTGAGAGCAGGGGTGGTGAGAGAAGATGCTCAACAAGTCCAACAAGTCCAACAAATCCAACAAGTTGGAAGGCCTAACAATAGTGCATACTTTGGTGAATTATACCGTCCAAATAACCACACGGGTTTAGCTCCTGGGTTTCAACAGCCAAACCGAAACAATGGTCTTTTGGGTAATCGAGTGGCAGATAACAATATTTCAGTTCCTAATCAGTCTCCTAATTTAGGACTCAATGTTAGTGGAGGGAGATCTTCTCAGCAACAAACGCAGCAGCTACCCCCACAACAGCAGCCACTCTTCCCCAAGCCTGCAACTGTGGCTTTTGCCCCTTCTATGCATTTAGTAAACAATGCTCAGCTAACTAGCCCAAGAACTAGGGGACCGATGGCTGGGGTTATGGAACAGTCTATGAACAATACTTTTGCTCAAGGTGGTGGGTTTCCAGGAATGGTTGGTTTAGGTGCTGGGGGTGTTACAGTTGCAGCAGGATCTCCCACAAATCAGAATTCACCAGATGTGATTGCTAAGAGCAGTGCAGATACATCTTCATTGTCACCAGTCCCTTACATGTTTAGCCGGGGAAGGAAGTGCAATGGAGCTTTGGAGAAAGTAGTTGAGAGAAGGCAAAGAAGAATGATAAAAAACAGAGAGTCTGCTGCAAGGTCTCGAGCTCGTAAACAGGTGACATTCCTACTTTGGTTCTGCTATCATACATTACTTCTCTGTTAATAATATTCCAATGTGTTATCATTGTAATTTGGATTTGACTTTGTTTACTGAGAGGTTTAATGCTATAACTGTAGTTTTAGACTTATACTTTGATGTCTAGGGTGGTGGCACTTTGTGCATCAATATAGATTTGAGCTAAACCTTACAAATGCATACTTTTGTGATTTCTGCACACACCTTTAAAATTGTTACCCTTCCCTGCGACCAAGTAAGATGGACTTACTCTCTGCCTAAATCTTCTAATGCAACAAATCCTTATGCTGCATAGTTGGAAATTGGAATCCCCATAAAAACCCTAATCTTATATAACTCGGCTACTTGTGTCATAAAAATCTATGTGATGAACAAGCAAGTAAGAGCACAGTTAGCGCATAAATAGGAACTTAAGAGCACACCTTATGTAGTTTTCACTTTGAAACAAGATGACTACTAGCAAGGCAAGTTTGTCTATAAAATATGCTGCTCTGATTCTTGCTTTAAATTTTTTAACTGATGGAAAACTTCTGGTTGCACAAGTACCAAGGAGGCCATATCATGTGGAAGAAAAAGGTAGAGAACAGATAAGTTCATATATTTATACTCATTTAGTTATGTTTTGGTCAGGTTGTTGCATTTTGTCTCAGCTAGGGTGCTAGCTATGTAACTAAAAATTTATAGGACCACTGCTGATATTTGATGAAAATCCAGCGAAGAGGTTTTGCCAATTTCCTTATGACAACCTAAATGTGCAGAGTATCCTTCTGCACTACCAAGCTTTTCCTTTAATTTTGACAAAAAATTTCTAAATGGCTACATTGTGGCAATTTTTGAGATTTTTTTAAAATTAAATGTTTTCTGAATCCAAGTCCTAGAATCAGCTATGTAAGTTAATGGCTCCGCTTCATTCATACTTTTGTTTAAGAACAACAATTGATATGTAATGTTTACCTTGTCTTTTGGGCTTCTTGCAGGCCTACACCTTGGAACTAGAGGCAGAAGTTGCAAAACTTAAAGAAATGAACCAAGAACTACAGAGAAAACAGGTATATGCTTTATTTAAGTAAAAATTATTGGCTATTCGCCTGGTTTTTGTATCAAACCCTCCTTAACTTTACTTTGGTTGCTGCAGGCAGAAATTGTGGAAATGCAGAAAGATCAGGTACATCATTGTCAATATTTCTCTAAAATGCCTTAGAATAGCCAATGAAGGAAATCAATTGTGTTTCTTTAGGAGTTTCTTGTAAATTAGGGAGTCACTTGCATCTTGATGTATTTTAAATGAAAAAGTAGGCTGATCGAATCCCTTTTCTTGAATGTTTTGGCAGATTTTGGAGACAATGAACCGGAAATGGGGAGGTAAAAGGCACTGCTTGAGAAGGACATTGACAGGTCCTTGGTAACTTTGTGAATTTGACTGCGGATTTAAGATGAGTGCTTGAGTTTACAAACATAGGTCGTATGGTACAAAGATTGGAGTTTGTCTCTGTTATCTGAATCCAATCTTATACTACCAAAAGTAGATAGCTGTTTGTATAGGAGCAGAGTATTAAGTTGTAAATTACAAAACTAAGGTTAGTGTCTCATCTTGTAAACTTTTGTATTTGTGTGATTTCTGTTTGCTTCTCATTTGAGTGCAGGGGGAATCTAGGATACTTAAGGAAGTGATAAGTAACCTGTTTTTGGTGTTATCCAGCTGAATAATTAATACGTTTCTGTTGTTCATAAATTTTATGTTCATGACATCTCCGGACTGCATTCATTTAACAAATTAGCTCTGGTCTTCAGATTTTGTTCTCTTGGGTTTGGTATTTAAACACTATTCTTTTCTTATTTTCCCAGCTCTACTTATTTTGGAAGGTAGAAGATAACCCAGCATCATTTTGGGCCATGATGCATTCTGGTGCTCATACCTTTTTTTCCAATTTGGGTTGTTAGGGATACAAAAACAATAAAAGTGAAATGTTAGGTATATAAAAACAATAAAAATAATTAGTATAATTAGGTACCTCTACTAATAAGACAAATAATATATTTTTTTTTTTTGGTCATGCATGGCCAAAACAAATATGAGGCAACTAGTTTTTTACTTTAGGCGGCCCAAGAAAGTATATGATTTCGATTTTCGACTAAGCTATTGGTCATTTGACTCATTTTAGTGTATTAAATTCGAAAGTTTGTATGTCTGAAAAAGTAAATAAATTCATAACAGTGTACAGAGAGACAAATGTGAGTAGAATAAAAGTCCAATATTCAATACCGGTTGGTATCCTTGACCAACAAGGCAACAAATGTAAATATATAAGTTGGTATTGTAGAATAATCCTTTTTTATTTTTCCCATTGTATAAACTCTTATAAATTATTCATGTTTTGGAACCTCAAACTAAGGTCATGGTTGTTGTCCAATAGTTTTTACCCCAAGCTCAAAGTTTTATTTTCTGACTGAATAATTGATTTTTTTTTACCAACACCATAACATTGAAAGAGAGAAAAAAAATTTCTTTTACTCAACCCACTCAACAATATTTCCAAAATACCTCCAAACTGTTCTTTATTATCAATAATGCTATACTTACCATATTTTTATATCATAATTTTATACCATCTTATGTGGCAATCTACATAGTATTCATACATTAGACACTAAAAAAATAAAAATAAAAACCCTAAAAATAAAGAAATACCCTGCTAGTACAATAATAACATGTAAGATGGTATAACAAACATGATATAAAAATATGGTAAAATTAGCATTATTGCTTTATTATTATTTTTTTTTTTTGGATTTTGAAGGAGAACAACCTCTGGTACGACATAATGTGAGAATGTCATACACATCATGAAAAATAGTGAGATCAAAGAGCAGTGTTCATTGCAACTTTGATCCATTTGTGTAATAGTCTAGAAAAAGAAAAGTAAACTGAAAATAAGAGTATTTAACAAATTGCATAGGTTGAAATTTGACATATAATTTGTATTTATGATATTTAATCTCATTAGTTGTAATTAAGATGGAATCTATTGATCATATTTAAAAAAAAAAAAAAAAGATGGGATCTATTGTTAGGATGAAAGATGCCATGAAAACATGCATAACAAATGGAATAGACATTTGGTCTCTGAATCTTGAAAGGCAAAAGTTTTGATATGAGAAGAAGTAAGATGATATTATTAAATATATCTTGCATCGGATAATATTATTTATTTTGGGTATGGTGATTGGTGAGTGAGAAGATGTGATTTGATCGTGTCGAGTGAACAAGATAAGATTACTTTGTTTGGTATTCGGTAGGTGAAAGACATATCAAAAAAACATAAAAAACAATTTATAGAAACTAGAGATTAATGAAGCAACAATCCGTTGTAGTCTAGTTGGTCAGGATACTCGGCTCTCACCCGAGAGACCCGGGTTCAAGTCCCGGCAACGGAATTAATTTTTGTTTCTGCACTGTTTTTAGTTTTGGTCAAATTCTACAATTCACTTTTTATTTTGGACATGGATGGCACCACTACAACCAGAATAAAGTCAACTTTTCATACCAAAAGACATTTGTGCAATTATATACTTGCACACGTTTTTGAACCTTAAAATTCCTCTTAAACTTTTCATAACAGAAGACAATATAGTCAACTTTAAACATTTACAGCCCCACCAAACCATCTTATGAAGTAATGAAGACAAACAAAATGTCCCACAGAGTAGCTGAAAGCCTGAAAGCCTGAAACACCCAAACTTACAAGTTACAACCAACAAAAATCTGGTACTACAAAATTTATACACCTTTTCGTTTCAAGTGCGTTCCCTATAATATCGAATGCTGTATCAGCAGATATCAAAGATGCCAAGTTTTTAACTGTGATTGCGGAAGCTGGATTGGCCAATCAGCAGTGGCATGTAACTGTAGAGAACCTTACAGGATTCGACCATGACCCGTCTGTTTTCAGAAAGGGAATCAAACTTTGGAATGCATGGACAAATATGGGAAAACTCAAAACTCCCATAAAAGCCATTTGTCCAACCACTTATTATGAAGGTTCTCTTTCCATTGGCTAATGTTAAAGTGAGTTGGGCAGACTGTACTCTTCATGTCTAAGGGCTGAAGGAAGACTTGCATTCATTCCATCTGCAAGGACTTTACACTAGATCACCCTAACTCCTCTGGTACTCATAAACAAGGCCTTCTGCAACACTTCTTGCCCTCGCATGGCCAAATAGTTTGCTCACAATAACCAATGCAAAGTCCGTGACAGTAGCAAGTCCACTGCTTGTGATCAGTTTACCATCAATAACAACTTTGGCGCCATTTACCACTTCATTTGTGAGCTTGCTTACAATGGAAGGATGAGCAGTGGCTTTCTTATCCTATATTCGGCAAAGGGATACATAAGTAATCATATAAGCCAAAAAAAGAAAGAGTATTTCACACCTATCTCCAAAAAAGGAAAAAGAAAAAAGAAAGAACGAAATTTCTAGTCACCTTCAGTAAGCCCTGTTTATGTAGGATTGCTTGTGAGGAACAGACTGCTCCATATATTCTTCCAGCTAGTTCTTGTTCTTTGAGGAGGTTCTTTAGAATCCTAGATTTGTTCAGCCGCTCAGCCCCAGCATTTCCTCCCTTAAATATTGCAGTGAACCAGAACTGTTAAGGGGTCCATTCTGTGTAACAGGAAAATAATTTTTTGTATTGTGCACAAATTTTTCCTCCTTTACAAGCAAGAACAACATGTCCATACAAAAATCTTATAGAATAAAATGCACTTGGAGAGGAGGGAGGGTGAAACACACAAGTTAATACAGAAAGTCTACCACCATTCCTAATGCCAAGGTCTTGCAAACAGGGTCAGAAGATTACCAAAAGAAAATGAATATGTATCTGATGCAGCAACACTTACTAAGTGTAGCCCATTAAATAAAGGGTTGGCCACAAAATAGTGAATAAGGATAAACCTCTTTCCAACGCAATTAAGGAATATAAATTACTTCTCCAGTTTTGGCATTTCATTTTGATTCAGCACCCCACAAAAGATATCTATCTCAGAACCAAAAATCTCCAAAGTCGGAGTTCAAATCTTACAACATGCAACATAATCTGTAGGTCCTGATTGATAGTTTGTTTAAGGGACACAAGAAAAGATAACTGTATCGGTAAGTATTTGGTTAGTCTCACCGGAAGAATGATTAAATCAAATGTTGACTCAGCAGCAACACCAATTAACTTGTCAGCAATGATCTTGGTGCCTTGAGATGCCAAAATCTGCACAGATTTTTCAACTGAAGCAACTATTACGTCCACCTTTGCTCGTCGCAGAATATCTGCAATAGTTACTACTTCAATCTCTTCAGAACCATTTGCAACTGGAATGAGAACCTACATGACACTGGAATATTGATAACTTCTTTTGGCCAAAAAAGAAGGAAAAACAGAGAAATAAAGAATGATCCACATTGGCAGAAGGCAGGACCCACAGAAGATTAACTATGTAACATTTAAATCTGGACAGGCATGAAAAAGAGCAAGCAGAAAGGTGCACAAGGTTAAGAGTAAAAAAACAATATCTTTTCTTAAGAGCATTTCAAAATTTCTGTAGAGGACTAAGAAATTTGGAGTTCAAATGTGTTCCTCGTAAAGGGGTTTTTTTTAAATATTATTTTTTAATTTTTGGCTTTCTTTTGACGATAGGTTACCGAAGAATGATAATTTCTTATTCTATTAGGGTAATGGTTAATAAAGAACCAAACTGCATGTCTATAGATTGCAGTGACAAAAAATTCAGTAATGAAGCAGAAACAAAAGAAACTTACACGAGGGATATGATCAAAAGACCATGCAACTTTGTTGAACTCCTCCTTTCTAGATTTATCATCAGTAGGAGACACCAACTAATACAAGAGAAGTGGAGTATTAGCTCAAAGCTACTAGAAAAATAAAAATGAAAAGGACCAAATACTGGATACGTAATATAAGAGTTTATATATAATGAACAAAAAACTGAGACAGGATCTTTATCTACATCTATATCAAGAATCAAGCTAAAGCATGATAATAAAATGAACATTACAGTAGTAGGCTCACCACTCACCAGCAATTCTCCAACTTCCATGGCGACAGATTCCCCAAATAGCTGTTCTACTAGGCATAGGGCAAACCCAAAAGAAGTTCCAGGGCCACGGCTAGTTGTGAGTCCTCCTGAAACTTGAATGTTTGATTTCACTGCCCAGAAAGTTGGTAGCTTGTCCATGAATGCAGGGTGGCAAGTTGTCTAGCATGAAAATTAGACAACCATTAGCCAGAAATTAACATGAAATGCGCAAAATTATCAAAATTTAATATCCAAGTTAACACCTGTTTTCTCCTTAGAAGACCCCATGGTAGAAGTGTTACTGCTGGAGCAGCACATATAGCGCCATATAACCTCCTTTCCTCGGCCTGTCTACGTGTAATTTTCTGGAGAGTTTCACAGTCTCTTAACCTTACCGAGCCCGGCATTCCTCCCTTAAGGTCATACACATACCAACAACCAATGCATGTTATGAGTGGTCAAACAAAAATACAAACTATTTCCAAAATTCCTTACATATTAATCTATTAGTTGATAAAAGTAAAAATTTTGCTTCCAACTGTAGCTACACCTTATGTTTCTCTTGTTAAAATTTCTTTAGCTCTCATTTAAATTTCAAGAACTATGATTGAATTATTACTTTCATCATGCACAGTATCGTCACCACCACTACCAATGTTGTCATCACCCGCCATACATTCAAACAATCATAATGTTGCGAGCATCTACCATCATGACCTTTATGAAATTCAACAAAATCTGGTTCAAAACAACTAACCGGCAAAGCCACAAGATCAAAAATTTGATCGGAACAGGAGGAAATGGATGTGTCAGCAACCAATTTGGTACCACTAGAAGCTTGAATTTGGAGTTGTGGTTCTACCGAGGCCACAGTGACATCCGCACCAGCTCGGCGCAGAACACCAACTACAATGACAGCCTCCATTTCTTCTGTCCCAAACCCAATTGGAACCAAAACCTGCACATACACAACAAACCCAAAAAGTCAACTAACTCTCTCACTTAAGCTCCATTTGGGTTGCTTGGAAAATATATATCAAAAGTTTTCGGTGAAATGACAGATGAGTATTGCAAAAAGACCTTCTTGGGAGGCACTGAAGTGGCAGTGCTTGTAATTGTTATACTAGAAATTGGGTTTGTTGTAGCTAGTGTGGAAGAGAGGGTTTTAGTGGGTTTTCCATAGTGCTTTGAAGTAGCTGTTGTTCGATGCCCAGAGGCCATGTACTTGAATGAGAAGGAAGGAACGGTAGCTGCAGAGGCAGCCATTGAAGTGAGCTTTGGGTAAGAGAATTTCACAGCGGTTGGTGTGAGAATCGCAGGTAGCGACTCCATTGACGCAATTCGCAGTTTGGCACAAGAATTACCGAGTGGACCTTATCCGGGTTCAGTCGGACTCTCTTTCTTGGTCCGAAACATGGTCCAGTGGGGGTCTGCACAATCAACGGCGTCGCTTTTAGAATAGCAAACAAATCCGAAGTTAAATCTTAACATATTAATATCGAGCTCTCGGGAGAAAAAATAAAAAAATAAAAATTGTGTGGAGTAGTAAACATGGGTCAAATTGTATGCGGTTCCTTTAAGTTTTCATATTTTGTATTGTACCCAGCAAATCTAGAAACGTGCTATCATTGCCCACGACCCACATTAACAAGTCCCTCGTTTGCAAAAGCAGCTAAATCGAGAGGCCAAAAAAAAAAAGCAGCTAAATCTTGATCCGTCATCGTCATCATCTTCCAAGCACCCTTATCGTTAACACATTAAAAAACTGAACAAATAATATGCATCTAGTCCGGTGCGGATAAGCATTCAACATAAACAGAGTAAGGCTGGTCAGTGAATACTGAAAGAGATCGAAATGCTTGGAATATTGGCGAAGAGAACAGCTTTGGCTTCAGGATCATGGAAGTCAGTGAGTGCAGCTTTGCAGATTAGTGTACAGACAAGGAGGGATTACTGCTTGGGAGTCCTTCCTGATAGAGTTGATCGCAATTCCGAGGCCTTCTCTCGCAACTCAAACGCCATGGACGTGTTAATCTCCGACCTCCAATCCCACATCCAAAAGGTCTCTCCCCCCAACCCCCTCCCCCTCCCTCTCTCTCTCGCTCGCTTCGCATGTGATTGTGTTTATGTCTGTATTGTGCCCAGCAACTGATTTATGTGTGTTTGGTTTGGTTGTGCTGTGCGTGTTGAAGGTGCTTGCTGGAGGAGGACCTGTAGCTGTGCAGAGAAACAGGAGCAGGAATAAACTCCTCCCCAGAGAACGCATTGATCGCTTGCTTGACCCTGGTGCTTCTTTCCTCGAGCTTTCTCAGGTTTCCATTCATTTCACTCACCAATTAATACAGCTTTCCATAAATCACATCAGTTTTAGCAAACCATGAGTTGGGTTTTGATTGAAGCTCACTAAGTAACAACAATGAACTTTTTTATTTTTGGTTTTGAATTAATTGTACCTTATTCGTATTCTTTATTTTATTTTAAAGCTTGCAGGCCATGAACTATATGAAGAATCCTTACCATCAGGTGGGATAATTACTGGAATTGGACCGGTCCATGGACGGCTTTGTATGTTTATGGCCAATGATCCTACTGTTAAGGGAGGGACTTATTATCCCATCACTGTTAAGAAACACCTTAGGGCGCAAGAAATTGCCGCTCGATGCAAATTACCATGCATATATCTTGTTGATAGCGGAGGCGCTTTCCTTCCCAAGCAGGCCGAAATCTTCCCTGATAGGGAGAATTTTGGTAGGATTTTCTACAATCAAGCTTTAATGTCTGCTGAAGGCATTCCTCAAATTGCACTGGTCTTAGGATCCTGCACTGCTGGTGGTGCCTATATTCCTGCAATGGCTGATGAGAGTGTAATGGTTAAAGGAAATGGTACCATATTTCTAGCAGGACCGCCGCTTGTGAAGGTTATTTTCTAGACTTCTGTTGTTCCAAAAGGCTTCATATGGTTCCTGCATGAGTTTCATGATTTATTTGGTACACCATCTTGCATTTATTTTATGGAATGTTTTAACAATGTGCCCAAATGTTTGTGGATTGTGTGCATATGAGTATGCATGTATGTGTGTGCAAGTAAATAACCTAGATTTACGACAAGAAACATTTCAATAGGCTGCTACTGGAGAAGAAGTATCTGCTGAGGATTTGGGAGGTGCAAGCTTGCATTGCAAGACATCGGGAGTTTCAGACTATTTTGCTCAAGGTATTTTACTTTGTGCCAGTTTATACTTTAAACCTCACATGCATTTTTTTTAAGTAACTATCATCTCAGTCTGCTTACTTTAGGCTCTCTTTACATGTAGTTTGACATGTCAGTTAATGGAATGCTTTTTATTAGTTATAACGTGCAAATTTGAAAAACTAACACAAAATATAAGAAACTGTAGTCTGTAGTCAGTGAAAGTTAAGGATTATTGGACCTTCAGTTTGGTTACAAGTTTGTATAAGGTTTTTAGAGAAGGTATTATCTTGTGATTAAGGGAGAGTTTGTCCGCTATGATTTACAATTCCAAAGGTGCATTCTTTATGGATAGACATATTATAGAGTTGGTGAAAATCTCAAATGAAATGGTTGAGGAGTATCAAATGAGGAATAAAGGAGTGGTCTTTAGAAAGTGATCATATATGTACTCTCAAGTGTTCTTGTAGATGAACTTCATGGACTTGCTGTTGGGAGGAACATTATTAAGAACTTGCACATGGCTGGGAAACGAGGCTTGAAAAGCGGATTGCAGAACATAAATTCTGAATATAAGGAACCAATATATGATGTAGAGGAACTTCGCTCCATTGCACCAACAGACCACAAGCAGCGGTTTGATATTCAATCAGTTATTGCTCGTATTGTTGATGGAAGCGACTTTGATGAATTCAAGAAATTGTATGGCACTGTGAGGGGATTTTTACCAATTTTAATTTTCATCATTTTATTTGTTCCCTTTTAATGTATGAATTTTGTAATTTCAATATCATCTGTGCAGACTCTTGTAACAGGTTTTGGTAGAATCTTTGGACAGCCTGTGGGAATTATTGGAAACAACGGGATATTATTCAATGAGTCTGCTCTAAAAGGGGCCCATTTCATTGAATTATGTACTCAAAGAAACATTCCTTTGGTATTCCTTCAAAACATCACAGGATTTATGGTGCGTAAACTAATTGCCCTTTTCTATTACTCTGTTACTGACGAAGCTATCAACATCACTGTGTCAGTATGCTATTCTGAACAGGGGTGACCTTTGGACTTTTGTTATAATCTGCTTTACTTATCCAGGCCATTCTAGAATAAGGAAGCCATGAATTTCAATAGTTTTCTGATTGAGAATAGGAATAGATCCTCTGAAAGGTTGCCTGAGCTTTATGTCTGGAAGCTATTTAAATTTCTTTGGACTTATATATTCTGAACATAAAAGGTCAATACAAGAGGAGAAATGTAGTCAAAAGGAAATAAAATGGATTCAATCACTCAATTCTAAGTTAGTCCTTGGGATTTGACCTTACACATTTTATCTAGTAGTGGCAAACTGGCAGTATCTTCTTAACCACGTTTTTGTTTATGCATGGGCAGCTTTGTTTTGGTTCAATAACATACAATGGTATGAACATTTATATGCCATTTAGAATTTTCAATTTTGATGATTTGGCTTTGTCTTCTTCAATGAAAAATTTGTGGAGAATGAGTAAATGCCCTTTCGTATTTTAATGGTTGAAATTTTAGTTTAGAAGTCAAGTAATGATAAAAATGCGCTTTTCTTTTTTCTTTCAACAACTGAAAAGTGGCCATCTGGCATAAAAGTAGCATGGAACCATAACAGTTATTCATTTGGTAGGTTGGATCAAGATCGGAGGCAAATGGTATAGCAAAAGCTGGAGCAAAAATGGTGATGGCAGTTTCTTGTGCCAAGGTCTGTTCTTATTTCATTCTTATTATATATATTCTTGTGCGATGGTGAAGATATGAACTCCCCCTCCACCCTTGTGTGATTGAGTGTCTTAAGCAGTGTTACTGCTATATGCTTGAAGAGTCTGTTAAACTTCTAAATTTCCCGACTGGAGAACTAAGCATCTTAAATTGGCTAATGGCTGTTTCTTCCTTTCCACTATGCTAGTTCCACCTGAATTTTCTAAGTTAGCCATTTTTGTCATTGTCATAAATTTTTTTCCCCTATATGTGCTACTTATATTTTTAGCTTAAACTGCCTTTCCATTTCTTTAGATGAATATAATATTTTTTAGTAATAACTAATAACCTTTGCTCACAGTAGCATATTTTCTTTCAAGTTACTTCTTGTGTTTAGTTAAAAAAGGTTAATGGTTCATCTTTTATGTTTTAGTCATGAATCTCAAATAAAAAGGGGAGAAAAAGGTTGAACTATGATTTACTTATGCAGGTCCCCAAGGTTACTATCATAGTTGGTGGAAGCTTTGGTGCTGGCAATTATGCAATGTGTGGCCGTGCTTATAGTCCTGATTTCATGTTCCTTTGGCCGAATGCCCGGATATCCGTGATGGGTGGTGCTCAGGTGACCTTTTTCATGCAACATATCTGTGATTTCTTTTCCTGTATATTTATGAAATAGCTTTCCATTGTCTTCCAGACTTTGGATATCATACCATATCTTATTTCCAATCCAATTCATAGCCAGCATAGATCATTTCCTTGAGTTGTATCTCACTAGAAGCTGCTTTAGGTGTGGGTTGACATGTTTTTATTGGTATACTCAGGCTGCTGGTGTGCTTGCTCAAATAGAAAGGAGCAACAAGAAAAAGAAAGGAATTCAGGTAGAATTTTTCTGTCTGTGATGAAAGATTTACTTATTTTCAATAACACTATGTTTCAATTTCTCTGTCCTCTGTGCATGTATTGCAGTGGGATAAGGAAGAAGAGGAAAAATTCAAAACAAAGGTAGTGGAGGCATATGAGAGAGAAGGAAATTCTTATTACTCTACAGCAAGGCTCTGGGATGATGGAATTATCGATCCAGCCGACACCAGAAAGGTCTTAGGCCTCTGCATCTCTGCTTCTTTAAACCGTGACCCAGAAGAAACCAAGTACGGTGTATTCAGAATGTAATGTAGTAGTAGTACAACAATAAATCTCTATGAAAGAAAACGTTTGCAGCCAGAGTGCTTGCTGTTTGTTGATTCAAATGTGCTCTCTTGAAATGTTGTTGCTCAACACAATTAAATCAATCCATCTGTCAAAAGAATCCCAACCAACCGCTTTTTTAGGTTTTTGGTTCACTACCACAAGAGTTATGAGCCTTCACAATTCATCAAAAACTTTGATCCACATTGAGTGTTATTGTTATATATGATAATTTTGTTTGGAGATGATTTATGAAAGAGGTAAAAATAATTACATTCAAAACTACAAGTTGATTAAAATTTTTGTTGAATATCATGTCAATTTATAGCATAGAAAATGTAAAAGCAATATCATTTGGAGTGGAAAGTGTGATGAGTCTCTATATATGCATAGATGATGATGTATAAGCATGCAATAGCGCCCGTGGCCTAATGGATAAGGCGTTTGACTTCTAATCAAACGATTGTGGGTTCGAATCCCACCGGGCGTGGTTTACCTTTTTGGCGCACGTTTCCTTTTTTTTTTTTTTTTCGCAAAAATCATTCAATCAATCAAATTATCAAAAATGATGTGGGCGGGTCCCATCTTCGTCCTGTTTTCGACCAATCACTGTCATCAGATCATCATACAAAACAACACTTCCCATTCCGTCTTAGTTTCGTAACCATTTTTGTGTCCTCTCTCTCTCCGTCTCTCTGCTTTGCTCAGCTACCATCCATGGCTGCCTCCACATTTCACTGCTCAACCCCATTACGTTCACGCGCCCTTCAAAACCCAATGCTCTCCCACCATTCTCAGCTAAACCCTAATACCCCCAATCCCCTTCTCTCATTCCCCTTCAGCTTGCAACCCAAAAGGTTTGGGCTTCAGCTCCCAAATGCTCCTCCTCGCACCTTCAAGATCCTCTCCATGCGTGAATCCAAAGGTACTTCTGGTCCTCCTCCTCTGTCATTCCCCCCATGTTCATAGATCTAACCCATTTGCTCTTGCTTTTCGCTTCTCATTTGATCTATGATTGGTTGATTAATTATCTATTTGCAAGTTATTTGTGTGGCTGCAATTTGTTTTTTCTTGTAATCTGGGAATAATTCGTTTGCTTCTTATTTGTGCCCCGATTTTTAGTTTCCTCAAGGCATCTTACCATTTGGGTATCCTGCAATTGGGCCCCAAAACTTGCCTTTGATGCTTAAATTGATCACTCTCTAATGGTAAGATATGGGTTTATATACAAATATAGATTGCTTGTTGGTAGTAACAAGGTTTATTATAGCTTAGATTGATGTAAGAGTAGATCCCTCTTGATTTTTGCTCATCTTAAGATTACCCTCAAAGAGATTGGTGTCTTTGTAGAGTTGCTACTTGCTTTGCATTAATAACTTAGATTACTGGGATATACAATTATTACTGTATTATGAGGGTCTCTCAGAAATAATCAAGGGGTGGAATATGAATATGTTATTCTTTCCCCACCTATGCCATCTTTTATTAGCTTTCTGCTTATTCCTTTGCCATAGAACATTGACTGTAGGATAGCACTCTTTAACCATATTATGTTGCGTATGTGCAGCTTCAGCAGTTACCAGGGACTTATGGGAGAAGTCTGTTATCAACAGTGAAACCCCAGTTCTCGTGGAGTTTTATGCCAGCTGGTGTGGGCCGTGTAGGATGGTTCACCGGGTGATTGATGAAATTGCGGTTGAATATGCTGGGAAGCTTCAGTGCTTTGTACTCAACACAGATATTGATTTGCAGGTTGCTGAGGACTATGAAATTAAGGCTGTACCGGTAGTGTTGCTGTTTAAGAATGGGAAAAAATGTGATACTGTGGTTGGTACCATGCCAAAGGAGTTCTATGTTGCTGCCATTGAGAGGGTCCTCAAATCGTAACCATTGTCCGGTGTGTGCCAAAGGAGTTAACAAGATAGTTGAATTTTACCCCGACATGTTATTTATAAGGAATCTTATCACTTCAATCCTCAAATGGGACTATATAGGTTGTACATATCATAGACATATGCCTAGTTACCAGCATAGGTCGTAGTTATCATCACCATTTTCTGTTTCCTCTTCTTGGCATTGTTGTATTTTTCGTGCTTTTTCGGTTGAGGCATTGGTTGAAACTAGTGAGACATTTATGTAACTAGATGTGTTGTTGATTGTTCATCCCAGTTTATTGGCATGAACAGTGTTTCGTTTTAATGCAGAGTTAATGATTCATTTGATGCAAAACAGTGTTAATTTTTGATCACCAAATTGGTTGTCTTTTGCTTCTTCAATGTTGCAGAATTCTGTGTTTATATTCTCCAGTGGGGTCCTGGAGTTTGTAGCAAATCGACTTGCAGATTTCATTCAATTTTGACAGCTATATTAATACATGGAAGTGGCCATGCTGCACAACGTCAGCACTAGAAAAAAGCTCATCTCGACCCAAGAACACTGTTTTTCTGTTTACTGTTACATACTACTTGGTGATGCATGCTGTAGGAAACAAAGGAAATGTTGTTAGATGTGTAGCTCTTAGAGTGATTTCTAAACTGCTTATCTTGATTCATGAGTATTCATGAGAAGTCTATCGTACCTCTCCGGCCAAACAGGGACATTCATACCCTGATGAGTTGTCCCTCTTACTCGTTGGCCTATGTTTAGCATGAATCATGACATCACTGCCCTCGAATTTAGAGGAAGGGAACTCTGTTACCCTCAGTGGAAGGAATAGGTCCAGCTATGTCATCTTCAAGTAAGGAGGTTAACAGTAGTTAACCAAGGCGGTCCCTCCTCTTACCTAGACAAACCAACATTGTTGCTCCTTCCTTACTCTCAGTTACTGCCTCCAACAGTCCAATGCATCAAACTCGAAAATGACAGAGACAATAACACCATGTAAGATTACAAGCAGCTTCACCTTCTTCAATGTTAGGTAATCTGCTAGCCTCTTTGTCCATACCCGCGTCCAACTGCTCCATCTGCATTTAGTTTGTATAGCCCTAAAGATGACCTCTCCCATTTTAAAACCTACCTCTTATATGCCTTTCTTTTAGTGATCGGGGCCTCAAACTCCATGTGGCATCTGCAACCCTATTGTCATCTCTAGTTATCATGGTCTCTCGCTCTGTCCCCATGGAGAACTGAATCCTCATGAAACACCCAAATCCGACCAAAAAAAAAGGAACGACCCAATAAATGTGGATAGTTCCATCTCCTTAGTGGTTGAAACTAGCGTCACATGCCAATTTCATGGAACGCCGGTTGAAATTTTTTTAAACTAGAGTCCTTCAAATGTGATATATCTCATTTTAGCCATAATGATGTATAGCTTATGGGACTCACTCTATATTGTAGGTCGATGATAAGAGCCGTTTATTTTCGGGGCCTTCATTCAAGAATCGCCCATGCAAAACATTTAGATAAATTAAAAAAATTAAGTCATCTAATTGTAATCAAATTGCTAAACACTTGAAACAACAATGCTACACTTACTACATTTTTATACTATCTTATGTGGCAATCTATATGACATTCATACATTGGACACTAAAAAAATAAAAATAAAAACCTTAAAAATAAAGAAATACTCTACCAGTACAATAATAACATGTAAGATGGTACAACAAATATAGTATAAAAATATGGTAATAATAGCATTATTAACACTTGAAATGATGATTATTTAATCAAATAGTTAAAAGGTTTCTGATTTGTTCAATTTTTTGCATGAATTCTTAAATTAAGACTTAAAAAATAGATAGCTCCAACCATAGAATTACAATGTAGAGTGGGTCTAATGAGCATACCTCATTATGGCTAAAATGAAGTATATCTCAGTTGAAGCTCCCTCTTTATGGGGATGCCCTTTTTAAGAAAGATCGCTTTTGATGAGAAGCAAAAGGATTATGTTGTTAATGTCAACCCGCAATATGGTCCAATGATCTGAATTCTCTTAAGTATTAGATTCTTCTTTAAAAATATTTTAAAAAACCAACGAAATGAGAACTTGGTTAACTTTTTTATTATCATCACAATCCTTTTAGTGTTTATAAAAATATTATATTTATTTATTCATTTTATCATAGTTAGATGACCAAATGGTTTATAATGTGATTGAATTTTTGTAAAAATAATATTTAAATGATGATTTAGCAAATAAATAATTGGGACAATTGAATCGTACTAATATGTCATCTTTTTCAATTCGTAAATAAAGGATCAAGTTTCTCAATATTTATCTTTAGGAAAGGAGCAAGCAAAAGTAAACATGTACCAAAAAGAAAAGAAAGAAAAGTAGCATACCAGCATGAAAGGATGGGGTATTGCCAATTTGCCATTGGGCATGATCTAGGCCGTCCACTCCATATAAAGAACTGCATTTTCATATGTTCAATTCCAATACAAGTAAAAATCTTTGACATTACAGAAAAAAAGTTGCTGTATGTCGGTTTCAAAATACGCGTGAGAATTGACAAAGAAAGAATTTACAAACAATAAAAAACACACACACATAACACCAAACGAGCTGTAAGCCTCAAACTCCAAGCCTATATATATCTGTTTTCTATCTTCAAGCACTCTAAACTGTCACAGAAAATTTCACTGTCTCTGGGCTTCAACTCCAAAGCCCAAATCTACAGTCTTCTCTTAATCAATAGTAGGTACGAGTTTCAGTCACTCCTACTCCTATTCCTAATCAACTCAAATAAATCTCAGTTTTTCTTTTCCAGATAAATCCCCAGTTTCTTCTCTACGTAACCATTTTCTTTTTTTTTTTCTTTTTTGGGGTTCGAATTTTTGTGGGTTTGCAGATTTCGCTATGGTAGTTATCGAATCGCTTACCCTTTTGCTTGGGTTTTAGGATCTAAGTTTCTTGACTTTTGCGGAAGGGACCGTGCTTTCAAGAGGAGCTGCAGCCAAAATATGAGGTACCCTTTTCTTCTTTTTTATTTTTAAAACCTTAAATTGTATTCTTGGTGTTAGATTCCTATGATGCTTTTAATCGGATTATCAAGTTGAGATTGATTTTGGGATTGTGATTGCTTCTTCCTTGTGGGTAATTTGGTTCTAAGCTTTTGATTTAACTTTCCTTGCGTTATAGGATTTGGGTAAATAAAAGTTTGGCACAAAGACACAAATTATAGTATTTTATGTTCATGATGAGTTCTGTAAGATTAACCAGTTTGGTTTAATTGGAAACTTGACCCTCACCATGTGATTAATTACCTTAGCGACTATGCTTTACTAATAAAAATAATTGGGATGCCAGGGTTAGACCTAATTTCAGTGGCATCTAGATCATAACCAAGTTTTGTTAAGTATTTTTTTGTGGGGGCTGAACTTTTGTGACCATTGAGTAGAATAAAATTCCAGTTAAGCAAACCAATTTGGTTAACTTCAAAAATAACTTTTCTCTGCTTAATAAGTATTAGTATTATCTATTCTTTGGGTTACAACTTTTTTCTTTCAGCTTGTTGTTTATAATCCTTGTGAGGAACTTTCTTATTCTTTTTCTTCTATTTGCCTAAGTAGGAACCTTTGAGTTTTGAATTCTGATGGCTTTCCCAAATACATCAACATCAATAGTGCCTTTAGAACCTTCGGAGCAAAGAGTAGCACATATGACAGATTCAAACACAAACATGCTTCAAGCTCCAATGAACCAGCCAAGCCAATGCTTCTCTGATGGTCCTGTGGCTATCCTTTGGGATATTGAGAACTGCCCTGTCCCAAGTGATGTCCGTCCTGAAGACGTAGCTGGTAATATTAGAATGGCTTTGCAGGTCCATCCTATAATTAAAGGAGCTGTTATGATGTTTTCGGCTTATGGGGACTTTAATGCCTTCCCCAGGCGACTCCGCGAGGGATGCCAGAGAACTGGTGTTAAACTCATTGATGTTCCAAATGGAAGAAAGGATGCTGCTGACAAGGCTATCTTGGTTGATATGTTCTTATTTGCCCTTGACAATCCTCCACCTTCTTTCATCATGCTTATCTCTGGGGATGTTGATTTTGCTCCAGCACTCCATATACTTGGGCAACGTGGGTATACTGTGATCCTCGTAATCCCTTCTGGAGTGGGTGTTTCATCTGCTCTCAGCAATGCTGGTAAGTTTGTGTGGGACTGGCCTAGTGTGGCTCGTGGGGAAGGCTTTGTGCCTGCTGCTAAGGTTTTAATGTATCCTCGAGGGGGACAGGCTGATATTGCTGGGTATTTCATGGGTTGCCATATCAATGATAATATGGATAGCCAAAATGAAGAAGAAGCTATTTTATATAGGGGGGTCTCGCAAAGCTATTACAACTCAAGAGAATTTTCAATATCTGAGTACAACAGTAGTTCCTTAGTGATGCCTAGCTGTCCTACTAGTTTGAGGTCATACAGTCTTCCGACTGGTCTCAGTGAAGTTTCTGCTGGACCTATTACTTCTGGTGATCAAAATGAATCTTCTTGGTGGGTTCAGCCAGGGGACCTAAATGGTCTGAAGGGACAGCTTGTAAAGTTGCTTGAACTTTCGGGAGGCTGCCTGCCCCTTACCCGAGTTCCTGCCGAGTATCAGAAACTTTTTGGAAGGCCTCTTTATGTGTCAGAGTATGGTGCATTCAAGCTCGTTAATCTGTTCAAGAAGCTGGGTGACACAATGGCTGTAGAAGGAAAAGGGCACAAGAAATTTGTCTACCTCCGAAACTGGAGAACAGGCCCAAGTGCACCACCTTTGGTTTTAACAAAGAAGGATAATAAGAAAGGGAAGGGGACTCAGGAAGATTGCATGGATATTATTACAGGTAATGGCTCATCAGATGAGTTCTCAGAGGAGGAAAGGGTGGTTGTAGAAGAACACGACAAGATGAGCCAGAGGAAGACCAATCTGGAAAAATCAGGTAAATGTGAAGTTGATGACCAGAGTCTTGAGGATTTCAAACATGAGCTGCAAGAGATTCTTGTCAGCTACTCTTGTCGGATCTTCTTGGGTTGTTTTGAGGCCATCTACCAGCAAAGGTACAAAAAACCCCTGGATTATCACAAGTTTGGTGTTGACCAGCTGGAGGAGCTGTTTGAGAAGGTGACAGATGTGGTGGTGTTGCTTGAAGAGCCGGTTAGCAAGAAAAAGTTCCTGGCTGCAAGTAGTGGCTAGAAAAATGAGGTTGACGCTGTTTCTAGTAATTTTCTGATGTTTTCAACACATGTGTAGGCCAAAGGGTTGAGGGGTATGCTTACCGGTAGCCCAGTCTCTCCATTTTCAATTTTTTTTTTTTTACAAATTTCATAAAGGAAAAAAAATGACAGTAGAGGCTGGGAGCACGTTTTTTTCTGTTCCATGTGCCCTGTTTGGATTTCAAGTTTAACATTGAAATTTCCATGCAAGACTCATGCCCAGTCATTGTAACTGATCGACTTCTAATGGGAGATCTACGTGTAAATTTAATCTTTGTTTTTGTGTTTGATATATTAATAATAAAACAGAATTAGCTTTACTCTTCTTCTCATGAACATAACCGAGATTCGCTAAATTGGAAGTTTCATTAATTAAATCAAATGTACTTACTCAAACGGTCAAACCTCACAACATCATTTGGATACTTATTAATACATAAAAGTAGTAGGATCAAAAATCAAGTAATAAAATAATCCGGTCCAAATAACCCCATTCTTTTGTTATATATCTTATATTTATTTGTTTTTTTATGTCTTTCATAGAGCATTTAAAATGCTTATTTTTTATTAAAACTGTTTCATTTTTAGATTACTTCTTAAAAATTGTTTAGCCCACACACACACACACGAGCTCTCTTTCTCTTTTAAATTCAATCTACTAAATTTGGGTCAATCACATAATTCAAATGAATCGGAATTCAAAACTAAAACTTTGTATTGCAATTATTTCTTTATTGCATTATTTAATTGTGATTAACTTTTATTGTATTTTACTTTAATTATTTTTTTATTGCAATTTTTGGGATTTTGGGAGAGTTTTAGGATAGTAGGGGATTTTGGAGAGTTTTGGAATAAATGGGGGTATTGGGATGGGGATAGTTAGGGAGTTTTTGAAGAGTTTTCAAATGACTACGTGTTTTGAGAGAGTTTTAAAATTGATGGGGGGTTTAAAATTAAGCACCTTATCGATTGGTAATGCCCAAAATGGAACTGAATCGATTAAAAATCCAGCCTCATATATATATATATATATATATTTATGCAAACATAGACTCATTTCTGACGCTGCCTGGTGCTTATATATATATATATATATATATTTATGCAAACATAGACTCATTTCTGACGCTGCCTGGTGCATCTAAACTTGACCCAATCGTCAAATCGAGTAACTAAACTGTTTCTTTTTTAGTTTTTTAAGATATCCTTTTGGGACATGGATAAATACTATGTGAGATGACTTATTTATCTGGTTTGGACATAGGAAATAACTTGAATTAATGTGGAATTCTATATACACAAAAACATTTCTTTTAGGTATGAAATTGATTCAGACTGTTGGTTACAAAATTGTTCAACTTGATACCAATAATACAAGCAAAGATATATGCATTTATATTTGGCTTCCCCATAACTTTTAACAAGCAAAAGACAAAACCATGCAGCTTGACCACTCTCACAATCTGCTTTGGCATTTGACCAAAACCTGTAAACACCATGAGCTTGACGTTGCTTGATGTGCTTTTTAAGAGGCTGAGCTGAAGAAATACTCAACTGTAGTCAAATCTTGCAACAAGCAACCTGATTTAGTGGTAACAACTTTCTAATTGGTGACTATAGCAAATGAATGAATGCCTCAAACGGATAGTATATTTGGAGGGGATTGTGGAGAGCCAGTTTCAAGCAAGAAGCTTCTGCTACAATGTGACCTGGATGTACTTGAAGATGAAGCAAGATATCTCCCATCCCCACTGTGAAAAATCATGTCATTCCTATGCATTTTCCCTTTACTAGTCCTTCCTCTCCCTTCAGTTTCTTCGTACTCTTCATCTCCCACGGCTGCTAGAAATCCGCTATGCATCGGGTCTGAACTCTCATACAAAAGCCTAAGCACCTGTTTAATTGAAGGCCTATCTTGGCCTTCTCTCTCGGTGCACCATCTCACAATAGACACGATTGTCTGTAGCTGATCCAAATCATATGAATCCCGTATACTGGGATCCACTAGATCAGGTAGCCTTGATTCTGATGCCATGTATTTTTGCGACCATTCAACCAAATTCCTGTTGTCTTGTATTGCTCGTCTTGCAGTCACTATCTCCAGCAGTAGGACACCATAGCTGTATACATCACTTTTCTCCGTCAGCTCTTGAGTAACCACATACTCGGGATCCATATAACCTGAAGCCATCCAACATTCTGTAGGTCTTTAGCACAAAGTTATTAAGTTCATGTTCCAGGCTATTAAATAGATTTTTCTCTAACCTGGAGTTCCCCGGATATCAGTATTCACTGGTTCAAAACAAATAGAACCATCTTCTGAAGCATGCAGAAGGCCAAAATCTGCAACCTGGAACCAAAATAAAAAAAGGAAATTAAAAGGATTCTTGGCACACATTTTCTGGATGCATCCTTGCCAGAAGAGAATAAGTTTAAAAGTAACATAACAGTGTGCATCCTTCTTGAGTGCCTCTTATTTAGAGATGAGAAAATTGAGTCACAACTGAATATCACACCTAGGATCTATCAAGGGAACTTATCACTTTCCATCAAGTTGTTTAGAAACTAGTTTAAGGCCCTGTTTGGGATTGTAGTGAGAGACCTAAAAACTGTTGTGAGTGACAATTCTAGGTCACTCACAACAGTTTTGGTGTTTGGTAAAAATTCAAAAACTGTAGTGAATGACTATTTGAAGTCACTCACTACAGATATTCACTATAGTTTGAAACCTGCTTTTCAAAACTGTAGTGAGTAACAATTGTGGCCAAAATTTTTTTTACCCAATCTATCCTCACTTTTTTAATAAAATGACAACTATTATCCTCCTTTTTAAACTATAATATATATGTATGATGTATGTGATGGTGGATGTACTTTTAATATGGCTATTTTATATTGATATTACTAATTATGATATTTTATTTGTACCATTAAAATTAAAATATTCTTACAAAAATAATATGCATACTTACTTAATAATTTTGTTTTGAGGTCAATAATTTTAATGCTAATATATATTAATTTTGTAGACCACAAATTATAAACTAATAAAATGCCTTTTTTTCAAATAAATAAGTCAAAAAAAATTCAGCATCATGTCCATTTTAGTAATTATGAACAGTCATAGCAGTTTTATGTTATAATTTACCAAACACCTTCATATTACTTTTTTACTCACAGTACTTTTGAAAACATAGTTTACCAAACACTCGACTGACATTACTTCACAGCTGTTTTACTTCACTACTGTATTACTTCAATGCAGTTTTTTCTCACTGTAATACCAAACTAGCCTAAGACCAATGAGCTTAAATTGATATATTAAAAGTTACATGTGCATCCAGCCATTACCCTACCTTGGCAACAAAATTTTCATCCAGTAATATGTTGCTGGACTTGATATCTCTATGGCACAAAGGAGGATCGCAATAGAAATGGAGATACTCCTGCATGTCAGAACAGCAAATTAGGAAGGAAAATAAATTTCTTCAGTGTGTGTTTGTAAACTGATTGCGAACAAATCTGGAAGGTCATGGACAAAACAAGTCAGTCAAATAATGAACATAGTGCTGCAAATTACCAGACCATTAGCCACGTCAATGGCAATTTGGACTCTAGTCCGCCAACTTAGAGGAGTTCTGTTTGGAGCTGCATAAATATGATACCAAAACGTATTCAGAATACATGGCCTTAAAAAAAGTGTTGCTTTGTAAACGAAATCAGAGAATGATTTTATTGCTGTCTTCCATAGGCATTTGAATACCTGAAGTTATCATCCAGAAAGAAATCGATCACCGTATTTAGTGTGATGTCACCAAGATTTATAAACATATTCTGTTAAACATCATCATAACTGTGTGCGCACGTGCAAGTTTGTGTGATTGAGAGAGAGAGAGAGAGAGAGAGATCATAATCCCAACAAATATAAGAATTGACTTCAAATGCATTGAAAAACACCATAAAATCATCCTCTTCCATAAAGTGGTTTTACAACACCATTCTCAGAAAAAAGGAATTCAAGAGACAGAGAAACATACAGTGAAGATGATCCTTCAAGCTACCATTTGCCATGTATTCATACATGAGAAACCTGCCATGGGACATGTAAAGCATTTGAGCAGGTACATGAGTTCCACAAACATACATAATCAATAAGCAAATATAAAATACGGTTATAATCACAATATAAGACGATTGTATATAATTGTATTAGAAATATTTACACCACGGACAAAGTACCCTAAAGGTTAAACCCTAATAAAGACTAATAAAAAATTAATAATAAAGCTAAATAACACGTGCTACACATGGTTTCCAAGTAAATACATAAATTATCTACCTTTCGTGTTTCTCAATGCAGAAACCCCTTAGAGCAACAAGATGACGATGATGTAATCTCGCAAGAAGCACTATCTCTCTGCAGAACTCATGCTCTCCCTGCTCTGAAACTTTGTTCATCCGCTTCACTGCTGCCACTAAGCCATCACTAAAGTGAGCTTTGTACACAGTTCCAAATCCCCCTTGTCCAATGGTAGTGTTGAAATTGTCCGTTGCCTTTTTAATCTCCTTGTAGCTGAATTTTTGGAACATAGATGGAGGAGGGCCTGCATTTAAATCCCATCCCAAAGAGGTCCCCGAACAAAATGTTTCATTTACGGATTTTGGTCATCAAGAAAGCAAATTACTGGGAAAAGGCTAGAACTTTACCTTCCTGAAATTTCCTTATAGGACGAGGTGGAGGAAATGATTTTGAAGATGTCTTGTCTATATCCTCAAAATCCACTAGCTCTCTGCTTTTCCTACGAATAAGAACTATCAAGACTAAGAGCATCATTACAGCCACAGCTGTTACTGCAACTCCGATACCTGGTATCAGTGTCAGGTGGTAGGGGTGGTGTTTCTCACTTCCCAACAAGTGTTGGCTTGGGCTAGCAGCCACTAATGGACTTGGAGAAGCCTTGGGGGTGGACGATGGGGGTGGCTCTGAAACTAGCAACACAATTTTTAACAGAAAAACACAAATCAATAATTGTTTGGATACATATGGCCCAAGAAACCATTTATATAATTGATGCTATCTCATAATTACCATGAATGGTTAGTCAAAATCTAGATCTGCTGATTTTTAAATCACTAGGAAAACATTCATAACAAAAGTAGTGTATTGTACATTGTACAGGTATATGTGATTCGAATAAGGATCACTTCTCTGCCCTTTAAGTAGTGTAGTGTATTGTACATTTCAGGAAAAATGATGTATTGGCTTAAATATCCTAATAACCTGCCCTTTTAAACATTTTCAAATACATTAACAACCAGCCTTTCCACCAAAGAAAAAAGATCAATGACAGAGACAATAATTAAAGAAGTTCATACTATTTGAAGAGGCTTATCAGTATCTCACCAACACTGGATCCACAAATTCATACTATTCCAGTTTACCAATATGACATGCCTTTTTCATACTAATGACTGAAGATTATTATTAAGCTGTGGTTAACACATGAAGCATAACATAATGATCTCCACAAACAAATTAGAACATAATGACAATTTCTATAGAAAAAAACATTGAATACTGCTTTTTTGGCCGGAAAAAAACTTTGAATACTAAATAAAAAAGTAACACAGTTTTAGTAAACAATGGAAAACTAGCACCAGGTGTTTATCACATTGTGTTTGATACAAAGTTAAAACTAAACTCTCATTCTCTGCGAAAAATATCCATACCTGGTAGGATGTTTAGCCCCTGGATTTGAAAGAAACAGCTTGCAAGTTCAACAGCTGAACCATCATCAACTTGGCTTGCTAGTGCTGCAAAAGTTGCGTCACGACAGGTACTCAATGTTATATTATCTTCTGTTCCTAATAGATGATGAAGATATACAATGCCAGCATTTAAACACTTCTTGCAATTACTTTCCTCTGAAAGTGGTACTTTGCAATTTTCCATGACATCAGGGAATTTTGGAGACTGCAGCATCTGCATGACAGTTGCTCGACCCTTACACTCATAATTTACTGGAATTTTTGTCCCGAACCCACAAAAAGCTGTTGCATTTCGGGGAACTCCATACAGTTCTAAGGTTTGTGAGATGGAATGGAGGCAGATGTCAGATAAATTTGAAGGAACCCCTAAGTTGCTTGTTGCATTTGCATATTGAGCAATGGAAACTGCAATGAAAGCATTTATATAGCGGCAACACTTTCCTCTGTCATCTTTATTAGAGCACAAAGAGGCTACCACAGTCAAGTTTGATCCACTCAAATTTAAGGGGCAGTCTGCAAAAGTAGAAGTTATGGTCAGCATGAAATTTATATATATATATATATATATGTATATTACATATTTTCTGGTATCAATCATGTGAAATTTCATTTCATTTGAAATTCATCATCTGCAACATATAACATACTTGGAAAGGAGATATAAGATTCTGCACACAAATAACCCAAATCATGCATTTGTTGGCAATATCCAATCCAATGTATTAACATACAATTTTTTAAACTCCTTCATTCAAGTCCAGCACATCTGAGTGTTGAATCTCAAAAATGTTTTTTTTATGGGGGCTACATCGGAGAGAAACATACCCTAGACCTATCCTAATCCCAACCCATTACCCACCCACCCTAACCACTTGGGCTAACTCCAAGAGCTTCAAAAAGTGTTTGTTTATTAGAAAATAATATCATCAATCCCAGGATTGGTAGCTCTATATATTTTTAAAAAGAAGAAAAGAAAAGCTTCCTGTAGAGAAGATGGATTAAGCACATTTGTCACTCACCAAATAAATTATGACTCAGCAGTGCAATCTATCCATGAATGAAGATACATTTTCTTGGATTATCGAAACAGTTCAATTAACTGATATTGTAATAACCTGGAAAACCTTGACAGGGCACCAATACTTTTCTTTCACTTGTCAAGGAGTATTGCATTGATGCAATGCTTGATTGTGCACGTAATATCGGTATAGGCAGCGCCAAGCAAGCACATATGACTCTTGAGATGTTCAGCAACCCTTTTTTTGTTGTTTGTTATATATGTTTTTATGAAAGACAAAACTAAGATACTTATGTGAGACAATAATAATACTGAAACAGTTGGAATTCACCAGAACACAGAAGGATTACTCAAAACCAGTTGCAGTATAACCACTTTGGATATGAAGTCCTTATGAAAACCAAAAATTTGTGGAAGAAAAAACAATTTTGAAATTCCCATTAAGCTAAACAGAAACAAATACAAGTTTAGACGCAAAAGTGAGCTCAAAAGTAAAACACACCATGGCCAATAACATATATCCACTCAGAGCACCTCTACCAAATGAATGAGTTAGAAAATCCCAGAAGCCCCAACAACTGATAAATATTGTAAAGGTCCCATTAACATCACAGCACAATATTTTTCCTTTAAAAAGGGAAAGCCAAAAAAACAAAGTCGAGCAGTTGAAATTTTCTCTGAGACCCATCTCCAGAATTTCTACATATAAACCCAAAATGGGTTGCTGAAGTGCCCAAAACATGCGCTATACAATGAGAATGAAAAGGGAAGCAATAAACATAAATAAATAAACATAAACGCAGCCTCTTCAGTCACTGAAAATAAAACAAAACCAAAAAACTAGAAACATTGAGCCAAAGCAGAGGAATATGAAACAAGAGTGACCCAGAAAATTGACCAACCTGCCATTATTGCAGGTAGTAGCTGCATTCCAAGAAATGCAAGAAGACCCAGCAGAGAGCCCGGTCCGCATACCACCATTGCCCAAACAAAGAAGGAACGTTAAGCTCACCGAGAGAGAAAAGAGAGAGTGAAGTGGGGTTTGCGAAGAAACAAGGACAAGTAAGTATGTTAGCGCATTTGGGAACACCATAAAATGGAGGCTGCGAGTATATTTGTGTGCGTGTGTGTGAGAGTGAGAGTGAGACTGAGAGCGAGAGAGAGAGAGAGAGAGAGAGAGAGAGAGAGAGAGAGAGAGAGAGAGAGAGAGAGAGAGCCAGTGAGGGTGGGCCTTGTTTGACTGTGGAGTGGACTAGAAGTCTGGAATGGGACCCACCCTCTCCCTCGAGTTCTTGGAGAGTCGGAACTAATAATTTCTTTTCTTTCAAATTTATTGCGCATTAATATCATCTTCTTGGCCTGAAAACAGATATAAATAGATAGTGGGGGGTCAATAATGGGTGATTGTCGATTGTCTTCACTTTACAGGGAACAGAAATAAATAGATACATCCAGTTTATGTAAATGTAAAATGCTTCTTCTTTTTTCTCCATTTTGTAGTTCACATTTTTGGCATTGGCTTAGTGTTAGTGGTGTCAATTTTCGTTTAAGGTTAGTACCATGATGCATGTGTAGATGGATAATGGAGATGGGTGATAAGTCCAAAACTGGTTTTGATTTATTTTTTCTCATTACTCCATTCATAAATTGAAAATGGAAATGATTCATTATTTGAAATTTAGAAAATAACCCTTTTTTGTACAAAGAAAGATGATTAGACCTTTTTTGCATGAGGAATGAGTTGTGATATGCATCTAGAATTTAACTACAAAAAAGGTTCTTATCAAAAAAAAAACTTCAGGAGATTACTTTTGCATTATCTTGATCCTTGAATCATTTCATCATATAACTTTGTTGCTAAAGTAATTTGTACTCTAGCACAATTCTGTTTCCCTTTTCTTTTTTCCTACAAACTACAAAAAGGCTGCTCCTTTTTAATCTTTTCATTCCTTCCTAATCACAAGAATGATTTATATTATTTTTCTTCTTGTTTTTGTTGAAAATTTCAGCAACTATTGTATCATAAAGAAACTATAAATGAGACATTTGTGTGCTTTATAATTGATACCAAATAGAAAGATTCTCTTATTTGGAAACTTTTATGTTCGAAAGTCATCAAAACAAAGTATAGTCGAACAACTGTATTTTCTTATTGTATGAATTTGATGAGCTTCCGCATAAGAACTTTTGCATAAGAATAGCTCCCGTGCCAAATATTCACTTTCAATGTGAACCATAAATGGATTGTGAATGAAATTTGACATAGAATAAAAATTGGAAAATATGATCTTGATTCTTTGGTACATTTCTTTATTGAGTATTATACGCCCGTGTTGATGTGTCCAATCATCTCAACCCAGTGACCTGACACTCTGACAGCATGTGAGGGACTTTCATCCTTGGTGTTCAGGCAGTAGGGGCAGCTAGAGAACACTTTCATGTGGGACCCACACAACCCCACAACTATTGTTTAATTTGATTTGGTTATGGGTTTTTTATTTTATGTTTTTTACTTTGCCAGAATATTCGGTGCATGTCTGTGACTGAATTGTAAAGTCATAAAACCAAAGGATGGGCACCCTTAGGTGTTAGGTCTCTCGGGCCTTGGTGATGAATTATGATGAATGTTGTCACTTGTCTGTACTGGGTAGATGTCCTGTAGCATATAAAGACAGTCCCTTCAAAATTAAGGATTCCTGTTTTTAAATGAAAAATACATACATTATATGGTTGGAATCCAGCTAGTAATGTAGTTTAATAACCTGAACCATCCCCTATTTTTTAGACATTATTTGAAGAGTTATTTGACTACCTACAGCCTACATTGTGTTTTATTATGTTCAGTTTGAGGGAATCCACTTAACTCATCACATTACCACTCTAATATATTTTGGATTTGTTGTAAAAAATTATAAATTGATTCAGCAGTATGTTACCAAAATATGCAAAAGAGTTCGATACTGACTGCTGAAATAACACAAATATTTCGGTAAACTAGTGTCAAATGATCCAAGAATAGCCAACTTAGCAATGAATGGTGCTCCGAATAGTCTAGGTCAAAGACATCATGTTTTGCAGATTGCTTAGCCAGGATGGGCCATGAGGTGTGCATGGGTAATCATGGGCTTTAGTCTCCCTCTGATAGTGTGCAGTCTTTTCTCGATGATTGTTTAGCAGGCCTATCTAGGCCCAGGTTGATTGTGTAGTTTATTTTCCTTTTGGGCTTCGGCCCCCTATAACTTTTTTGCTGCAAATTTAATCTTTTCTTTTTTTTTGGCATGCAATAATACGTGCCTTCTTAAAATCTCAAATTGTAGGTTTCTGAATGTGGATCATCGATTCTTAGGGTAAAATTACTCTTTAAGAGGAAAGTTTGTCAAATTTGAAACTTATACGTTTTAAAGTCCTCTAGATATTGTAAAGCATGCAACAAGGTGGGATGGGTCATATAATACATTCAATTCTCCAGAGAAGGAAGCTGCTTCAAGCAAAAAACTTAAAAGACAATACGGAAAATTATATTTATATTCATGATCAATTACATCGAACTTTTTTTTTAAAAAACTAAATAGTAGGATAAAGCAAAAACAAAAGCGTATTACATATATTACATATTTGATTACAAATATCTTTGTATTATCTATTATAAGATTGTGGAGTGTGTTGCCCCTATATTGAAAAATTATAGTTTTGTATAAGTGTTTATATACATATTAGACCTCTTCTCTTATTGGCAATTTAATTTCGGAATAGATACTTAGATTGTTTCAAAAATTTTGAATAGGTTCACTCATATACGGCCAAGTGACATATATACTATACATCACTCAATATTAATTATCTGCATGTTTAGCTTTAAATAATGTCAATACATTACGGTTTGTGCTAATATATTAAGTTGAAGCATATTATTTTTCAAAGAATAAAGTTGAACTGATTGTTTTTTCGTAATTGACTTGACACTTTATTCCCAATAATCATACACGGACTGCAATTTAGTCTAAGCAGAGGTTACAAAAAATCTAATTAAAACAAACCTTGTTATATTTGCTTGATGTTTAGTTTAAGTCAAGCAATCAAATTTAACAGTCATAATTTTTCGTTTAGAAAAAAACAGATTTACAAGTTACAATACAACCCAATCATCAATTTAAAAAGACCTTTAATTATCCACCATAATAGAAAGATCAATTTGAATTAAACAACAAAAAAATAGTGATGCACTTGTATGATAACTTGATAAGCAACAATGGCGGCGCTAAAAAACCAAATATATACACATGAAAAAACAACACATTTTTCATAATTTCATGTAGGGTAGAGAGAGAGAGAGAGAGAGAGAGGTTAAAGAGTCCAGAGTCAGTGTCTCATAGACATAGACCCTTTCTTTCTTTGTAACCACACCCAAACACTTGCAATGGAGCACGTAACTTATTTTTCTTTTTCATCATCTTCTTCGTCATTTTGTTCATCATCTTCTTCTAGCTTTATACCATAAACATTGTATATGACTCGCTGACCCATCTGTACTTTCACATGCAGAAACTCATTCTCATTGCAGTTCTGTTAGCTGCTACTTGTCTCTTTGATCTATCTTCAGCCCTCAAGGTCTCACTCAAAACCCATTTCAATTTCTGTTAATTTTCACATATTTTCTCAACTAAAATCGGCACCAACCCATTTCACTCTGTTCTTTTCTGCAATTTTTCACAGGAGGGTCAGAAATGCATAAAAGACAGCGAGTGCGACTCGGGTTTGCACTGCGAGGCCTGCCTTGCAGACGGCAATATAGTCCCGAGATGCACCCGAATCAAACCCATAAGCCCGCTTTCTCGGGTACCTCTGCAAATCGCTTGATTTCATTTTCAGTTTCGGTTTTTGGTTCTTGCATGTTTGTATAAAAAAGTTTGTGACTTCTTTGTAATTTTGTGCTTGTTTCTGGGCATAATTACTGAACAGGTTAAGGGGCTGCCGTTTAATAAGTATTCATGGCTGACAACCCACAATTCGTTTGCGAGGTTTGGTATGAAGTCGGCAACGGGGTCTGTGATTTTGGCTCCTACTAATCAGCAAGACTCCATTACCGACCAGCTTAATGTATGGTGTTTTTTTCTTTTAGTTTTTTTTGCTTTCTGATTAGTTTATTAGGAATTAATCTAAGCAAATCCTTGTTTGGTTATCCGGAAAGTTGGAAAGAAAATGAATGGAGATAGTTGTGGATTTGAATGATTTGAAGACAGTTTAAGAAAAAAACAGAGCTATTGAAGTTAGAAGTGTAGGTGGTTCCAGCGGTGATCAGTACTTGTCGCTTGTCGCATTGATAATATTCAATGGCCAGTGAACATCATCAATGCAGAGGATGCCAGAGTGGGCCGAGTGGCACAGAGAAAGAGAAACAGAGAAAATGGTGTACTTGCTCTGCCACTAAAGCTATAGAAATAGAGTTTGGTTTGAAGAGGAGTGTTTTAAATTTGAAAGTGGAGATGGGTCTAAGTAAGTCTAACTAGGGGAGGGAAATATTCTCTAACTAAACATTTTGTGAATTAAAATAGTTGAATATTACACTACAATAATGTAACATATTAGATATCAAATAAAAAATTATCACTGAGCTAGGTTTTCCAATTTATGTCTTACTCTTAACAAGTATTGGCTTGTTATTGTGTAAACCTTTTCGTTTAGGAGATTTTGGAATGAAGAAAAAATAATTCAAAATTAGGAACTTTCTTTAAAAAGAAGCAAGAAATTCAAATGTGTAATACTATGAGAGTCTTGGCTTGGCGGCAAGAATATCCATATCAAGTTCACAAGTTGTGCTCGTAGAACCGTGGAAGGAACAAGGATGGGCCAAAGGGTTAGACTTTAATTCTACCTACCATTTTTTAAGACCAATGTTGTTATATGGATTAGGTGTGTTTTGACTTTGATAGTTCTTCGTGGAATATTTTCTAATTGAGCATCAAGAGAATAAAAAGACTTTTAATGATGAAAAGCTCTAAAACATGAACTTTATATTTACATATATATATATATATATACAGGGAGGCTATGGTG